>OX638371.1:28776894-28888465 GCA_951812925.1 Calliopum simillimum
TACAGAAACAGACAGCTCTAATTGGATTACATATTTAGTTGTCTAATTAAATAAATTCTTGACAATCTTCGAAATCTTATCCTAAATGCGTTGCTCTAGATGCTGCAATCAAATTTTAAACGAACACTAGGTACGGTTAATAAATACAAACTCTAAGCGTTTACCCTTTAAATATGTTCTCATTCTCGGAAACAAATCTTACAGGTACAAACAAAAACAAAACTCACCAACTGTGGCATAAACTCAATGTGACTTAAAAAAAAACTCAACGACGACATTTACTCCACTGAATCCGCTGGTGATTAATGTCCTTTAATTATGTCGGTCGTTGGACTTTTGTTTTTGCACAGCGCAGACATGTCGACATATGTCAATGTTTATATGTGTGTATGCACAATGTATATGTATGTGTTATATGCAAATCCAAAGGTATGTTCAGTTTGGCAATAAAAAATTGACACCGCAAACACCCACTAGAGAGGCATAGTCACAGTCCAACAAATCGAAAGGGTTACAAGAGGAAAAAAAAACTGTCACAACAGACAGGTTCTTTTTTGCCAGACACTGTCCGTACCGTATGTTTAAATGGGAAGTGACTGCTATAAATGCGTGCAAATGAATTTATGGTTCTTTCTTTTTTTTAAATTTTTTCCTTTTTGAATACCTACCCTGATGGTTTGAAATAGCGTATCAGAGCATATTTATTATTGCTAAGCTGTGATTCAAGCAGTCCGGTGAGGGAATGAGCGCGGTTTGGGTTTTTTTATTTCGAGCATTTTTGAAATTTTTGAATATATTTTATTTTTTCTTTTAAATATTTTGGCCTTTACACAATTTGCAACAGTATCAAATTCTGCAACATTTTTCGACTTCTGCAACATTTTGCAACAATTTCTAACTTTAAGAACATTTTCTTCTGCAACATTTTTCGACTTGTGAAATTTTGCAGCAGTTTCTAACTTCTGCAACTAACTTTGACTTCTGCAACATTTTTCAACTTTTGCAGCAATTTATTGCTTCTGCAACTAATTTCGACTTCTGCAACATTTTTCAAATTTTGTAACAAATTGCAACAATTTTAATCCCTGTTGCAACTTTTTCCAACTTCTGCAACATATTTTAACTTTTGTAAAAATTTTTAATCAGTTTTGCAATTTATTTCGACTTCTGCAACATTTGTTGATTTTCATAACATTTTGCAACAATTTCTATGTTTTGCAATAATTTCCGACTTCTGCAACATTTTTCTACTTTGCTAACATTTTACAACAATTTCTGACTTTCGCAACATTTGTCGACTTACGTAATCTTTTGCAACAATTTCTTACTTCTGCAACTTATTTTGACTTCTGCAAAATATTTCGACTTTGCAGTATTTTTCAAACACGTTTCTAGCTGGTAAATCTTTCACGACTTTGTAACCTTTGTTAAGCATTTTGCAACAATTTGTAATTTCTGCAACTTTTTTCGATATCTGAAACATTTACCGACTTTTGGGACAATTTTCAACGTCTGAAACTTTTTCCAATTTCTGCAACATTTTTTGACTTTTGTAACAATTTGCTACAATTTCTAACTACTGCAGCTTTTTCTGACTTCAGCAACTTTTTTCGACTTTTGTAACAATTTATAACTTCTCCCACTTTTTCCGACTTCTGCAACCTTTTTCGACTTTTGAAACAATTTGTAACTTCTGCAACTTTTTCCGACTTCTGCAACCTTTTTCGTTTTTTATAACAATGTGCAACATTGTTCGACATCTGCAACATTTTTCGACTTTTGTAACATTTTGTAACAATTTCCAACTTTTGCAACTTATTTCGACTATGGTAGCATTTTGCAACAATTTCTGCAACATTTTAAGACTTTGCAACATTTTTCAAACACTTTTGTAACACGTATAACTTTTCTAATAAAAGTCGAGAAATGTTGAAGATGACATTTTGCAACATTTTGTAACATATGCAACTTTTTCTGACTTCTGCAACATTTGTCAACTTTTGTAGCATTTTGCAACAATTTCTAACTTCTTTTCACAATTTTTACAAAATTTTTAGTTATTCGAGATCTCCAAAACTTGACATGACTTTTGCAACATTTTCAACTTCATAAACATTTTTCGTCCCTTGCAATAATTTCGAAATTTTGTAACATTTTTCGACAGTTTTGAAATCTCCCAGTGTGCCAGACGGTTCATATCTCCGCTTTTTTACCCGTTACGGATCCAAAAAAAAAAAACGATTCGCTTTTTTTTTGGGAATCTCTCCCGCCAACTGATCAGTAACGGATCCGTAACGGGTAAAAAAGCGAAGATTTGAACCGTCTGGCACACTGGGTTTCGACATTTTCACGATTGTTGCAAGAATTGTTGACTTTTTCAAACAAATTTGAAATATTTGAAAGTGTTCACTGTTTTTCAAATACACATATACGTATTTCAACTTCCTCAACATTTCTCGACCACTTCAACAGTATAATTTTTGCAACATTCAACATTTTTAATATTTACTGCGCTATAAGCCTGAAAACTGCGCTTTCTGCAACTTCAAGCAAGGATATCTAAAAATATTTCAGGTGTATGAGTAATTCTGACCTCAGGTTCAGATTCAGAGTTGAAAAGTACGTAAGGATACCTACATATGTCAAGTCAAAGGTTAACTTAATTTTTTTTATTTTGTATACCTGTGTTCTGAACTTTAGTAATAATTTAATTGGACTCGTTAAATATTTTTCAATTTGAATGACAATTATCGATGTTTGTCAACATTTTCAACACTTTCGCAACATTTCTGGATTTATCAACATTTTCAGCTTTTGTAAAATTTTAGACGATATCATAGAACTTTTGCAACCCTTTTCAACTTCAAAGATTTTCGACTTTTATCGACTTTCCAATATTTTTAATTTTTTCAAAATCTTTTTATTTGTCTATATTCATTTCTTTTTGCAAAATCTTTCATCTCTGTGCATTATTTTCGAATACTATCTATATTATAAGCAAATTCAACTTTTTCCAGATTTGGCAACATATTTTAATTTCTTAAAAATTTTTTAAATTCTTGAGCATCATTCGAGTGTTGCAAATTTTTCGACTTCGAAGTAATTTAAATTTTGTAACATTTAGCAACTTTGCCAACAATTTTCCAATTTTCTCAAAATATTTGTAATATCCGCTAATATTTTTTAACGTACTTTTTTAGAGAAAAATAGAAACAAATTTTCGAATAATAAAACATTTGCATAGCACATTTTTATTGTGCAACCTTTTAAAATTAAATTCGATGCTGCAAGACTCAACCATGTTGGTAGCTGATTTTTCAAAAGTATCTGCTTATTCCTCGGTTCTTGGCATTAAAAGTCAACTAATTGCAAAACTTCAGCTTTTACAGGTCATATATTCGTGGTGCAGCAGATTCAAGCGCATCTTATCCTTAACATACATATGAAGATGTGGCGATGTGTTGAGCACTCCTGCACATGATATATGTGAATTCATCTTCTCATCATCATCATCAGCATCTCTGCTGCAATTACTTTACTTTACTGTCAAATTAAATAAACATTTCTTTGCACTTGCAAAAGTTTTTCTCCCTCGCAATTTCTTCTTTGCCACGGTTTTCCGGTTCAGAAGAATAAAAAAGAAATAAAGCACTGAAAAAATCTAAACTTTTGCATAAACTTTATAGAAACTTATGATGCACAAAAAAGCCAAAGCTTTTAGGCGCATTTTTCAGCTTATTAAACACGCCTACAGCAAAAAGGCACAAATATAACCAAAACCTTCAAAAAAACAAGAAAAGTTAAATAAAATGAAATCCTTTTGCTTTTTAATATGTTGCTGTTGCTCGAAATTTTATTTAAAAACTTTAAATAAAACTAAAACTGCGGGTGGTAAAATAATGTAACAGCAGTGGAGCATGGGTTAAGGATGATTGAAAATGGTGAGGGTTAAACTCTTGCATAAAGCCCCTTTTACAAGATGAATCCATCATGCGTTGCACTAAAGCGAAGCGTTTTCTTTTTACGCTTGGCTTGAGTTTTGAAACTTTTGCTGCTTCGCCTTTAAATATTTTTTGTATATTTTCTCTCACTTTTTAATACACGCTATCTCTTTCGCCCCAATTAGTGTGTGACGGGCTTTATTTAAACCTTGAATTTGCTTTTGAAAATCCTGTTGATGATATCAAAGTCAGTGTTGCCAGCTGCAATTTCATGTTTACCCCCAAAAATCTGAAAGATAGTGTCAAAAAAGTTAGCTGCGGAATTTTTCAAAGTTCTTGAAAGCCATTTAAGGTTTTAGAAATTTAAAGTATGCGAAATCTCGGCTTAGGATCCCTGAAATAATGACGGGTCTTATTTTACTACTATCTCAAAAATACTCGGAATGAGTCGTGCTATATATAGGGTGTATCGGGAGTTGAAAGAGCAGGCCAAGACTAACAAAAAATTGCACCTGAGGGGGAGGGGATCTAAAATGTACCTCTGAGGAGTTGTAGGGTTAAAACTGATTTTCTAACTTGTTTTCCTAAAAGCAATTTCTTGAGTCACCCTAGCGTTTTAAAGTAAACTTTTTCATAAAAAACCTCAGCTAATTGTATGAGCTTTCTAAGAAAGTATTTGGCTTATAGTGCTTAAAAAGTTTTTGCAAAGTTATGGACCTTTAAAATTGATATTTAATATTTTTTTTTTTCCTACATTTTGACTTTGGCGGACATTTTAGTATGAAAAAGGTACTATTATTATAAGCTTTTAAAATTTTTGTTAGAATCCTCATTAAATTTCCTTTAATACGATAGCGCACTTGTCATATCAATTTTTTAACTTGAGATTGGAAAAAAATACTTTTCTATGTAACACACGGATTACTCGCATGCATTTCGCTGCACGCGCTGCCCTTTATCAACTGGAGTTCAAACAGATTGTTCTCAAAAAATATTTTTTTCCGACCTCAAATTAAAAAAGTGGTATCACAAATGCACCACCAAGTTAAAGGAAATTTAACAAAGATTTCAAGAAAAATATTAAAAATTAGTATTAATAAGACCTTTTTCGTACGTAAACAGCTGCAAAAGTCAAAAGTTTGGAAAAAAAACTTAAATATCTATTTTGAAGTTCCAGAACTTTGCAAAATCTTTTTAAACCCTATAAACCAAATACATTCGTAGAAAACTCATAGGATTAGCTAAATTTTTTCATTAAAGTTTTATGACCCAAGAACATATTTTTTTTTTTGTGAAACAACTCAAAGAATCCTAAGGGGTATATTTTAGACCCGAGTGTTTCTTTTAGGGATTCCAATTTTGGACTTTTTGCGATCCCGGGATTTCGGGATCAGAAATTTTTGAATCCCGGGATCCCGGGATTTTTCGGGATTTGTATGAATTTTTTTTTTTTCTAAATAAAGCAGAATTTAGTATTAAAAATTCCTAATATTTTGTCTTATATACCCCTACTACACCCCTACAAAGATATTTTATTTAAAAAGTGTAAAAAATATTAAAGAACAATTTCTTAAAACAGGTTCATTTCATTAAACAATTCACGCCTTTTTTAAAAAACAACTTCAAAAACGAACATAGAGGTACATTGCAGCATTATAGGTATGCTTAGTTAAATGCATACATAAAATATCATACATATTTAACTATATAAAATAGTGAGATCAAAGTTTTAACAAGTGTTGGACTTGAAAGGAATAACTTTTCTTTTAATCAGTTTTATTATTATTAAAATATGTTTTTAGGAAAATTAAAGCATTTATTGTTTTATCATCCAATTTATATCTTAATATATTACATATCTGTGGACTTTTGACAAAACAATTTTTGACAATTCTCCAGGATTTTAGTCCTAAATAAAAAATTTAAATATGCTTCTATTGGTATAATCGCCATGTCTCTATGATTTCTTGTTCCAGAGATATAAGGGTAATTATTTGACAGCTGACACTTTAAGATTAGTAAAAATGTATGGAAAGAAGAGATTCAATGCTGCATCAACGAAAATGAGCCACATTATTGAAAAGTAGTTAATCAGTTTTTAGGCTCTCCTGAAAAGTTGCCAATTTCGAGTTAGGTTGTTTTGTCAAAAGTCCACAGATATATAACCTCACACCAGGCATTGAAATAAGCTGCAGCAATGCCCTATTTCTGCAGAAATAACTTCAAATTTGCAGCAATAACAGTCAAAAATTGTAAAAAATTGTAATAATAATATTTAGCCAAATTCATATTACTTTGTTTTTGAGTTAATCGTTGAAACTAAATACTCATTTTATTTTGCATATAACCGTTGTCTTAGGTGTCTTACCTCCCAATCTGAGCTTAAATGTAGTACTCGGCAACTCCACTTTAAATATATTTTTACAAATGCAAGAAAGAAAATTTCACTATAAATTTTCAATTTTAAATTAAATCATTGCCATGATATCTGTTATTTAATATTAATATTAAGTATTCAACAAACGCTTGAATAAGGCACTAAAAAAATTTTGAAAAAAATTGCAAATAATCAAAAAAAAATCTGCAGTAATACTTTTTTTCTTATTTCAACCCCTGCTGCACACGAAAAGCATCTTTCTGATTCAACACTTGTTGGTTGAATTGAAAAAAGATAATCGAAAGTTTTCTGGAGGATTTAACCCCTATCACCACCATTACAAAATATATCAATTTCTTCCATTAAAACGTCGGATAAATTATAAGATTATTTAGAAAACAAATTTTTTGAAGTGGTATTCAAAACTAGATTTAATTTTTCTTTTAAGTTTTTTTGCTGCGTTTACATTAACTGTATGGCTATTGTCCTCAATTTCAGTTTTCAATCTAGAGAGAATAAGTTTTATCTCTACTTTAATGTGATTTTTCTGTTATTTAACAAAAAAAAACTTGCAAAAGAAATCCCGGGATTGGTAGCACTAATCTCGGGATTTTCGGGACTGCAAAAAGGCTCGAATCCCGGGATCCCGGGACTGAAATCCCTAGTTTCTTTGCGATATCGACCAAGATTCGACTTGACATCTCCGATTTCAATGAAAATTGGTGAAAAGTTAGTATTTGACACACATATTACTGTGGTAAAATGATTTCCCGAAATTCCGAAAATTTTCAAGATGGTGGCCATAGGAAGTTCGATCCAGCCTTTGGATACTCCCATATTTGAAAACTTATAGCTCCTCGGCTTTTTAACCGATTTTAGTGAAATTTTCAGGGTTTCTGCAGAAAAGTATGAGCTTTTGAAAAAAAATAGTTACACTGAAAAAAAATATTATTTTTGGTCGAAAAAAATCTTTTTTCTTTTTCAAAGTTAATTTGGGGCTTGGAGCACCCTTTTTATTTTTTTTTTTAATATTTTCATTTAAAAGTATATTTTTTTACAATTATTTTCCAGCCCTCAAAATTGTGGTATGTTTTCCGGTTATCAAGTTATGAGTTTTTGATGTTGTATAATGTTGTGCTTATCATGAGTCGTTGGTGCGGGTGCGCTACCATACAGGACTGCCACCGTCCGGATGGTATTTTTCCTTCAGTGCACTTTAGTGAAATTTTTCATAAAATTTTTTTGTGGAGTATTTTAACCCATTATAACCAAGTTTTTGGATAAAGGGGTCAAAAAGGCTCATAAAAATGGGATATAATGGGTTCAGATTTTCTACAAATTGTTTCTTGCTTGATTTCTTGTTAACCTTTCATAACATATTAACCCATAATATCCCGTTTTTAAAGGACTTTTTGACCCTTTTATCAAAATATTTGGTTATAATGGGTTAAAATATTCCAAAAAAAATTTTTATGAAAAATTTCATTAAGGTTCACTTAACAAAAAACCGTACGGACGGTGGCAGCCCTGTATGGTAGCGCACGCACATAAAGGGGTCAAAAAATCCAAAGAAACGCGATACAATGGGTTAATGTTCTCCAGAAAGTAACCATGAAATCAAGCAAGAAACAATTTTTTAGAACATCTAATCCCATTATATTCCGTTTTATGGCTCTTTTTGACCCACTTTTCCAAAAACTGGTTAAAATGGGTTAAAATGTTCCACAAAAAAATTTTATAAAAAATTTCACTAAGGTTCACTGCAAAAAAAATACCATCCGGACGGTGGCAGCCCTGTATGGTAGCGCACCCGCACCAACGACTCATGATAAGCACAACATAATACAACTTCAAAAACTCATAACTTGATAACCGAAAAACATACCACGACTTTAAGGGCTGAAAAATAATTGTAATAAATTTTACTTTTAAATAAAAATATTTAAAAAAAAATAAAAAGAGCGCTCTAAGCCCCAAATTGGCTTTGAAAAAGAAAAAAGATTTTTTTCGACCAAAAATAATTTTTTTTTTTTTCAGTGTAA
The DNA here is from genome assembly GCA_951812925.1 of Calliopum simillimum. Classification (NCBI taxonomy): domain Eukaryota; kingdom Metazoa; phylum Arthropoda; class Insecta; order Diptera; family Lauxaniidae; genus Calliopum; species Calliopum simillimum. Next base: position 28,785,255 of record OX638371.1, read on the forward strand.
TTATTTTTTTTTTTTTTCAAAAGCTCATACTTTTCTACAGAAACTCTGATAATTTCATTTAAAGAAGTTAAGAAGCCGAGGAGCTATAAATATTCAAATATGGGAGTATCCAAAGGCTGGATCGAACTTCCTATGGCCGCCATCTTGAAAATTTTCGGAATTTCAGAAAATCATTTTACCAAAGTAATATGTGTGTCAAATACTAACTTTTCACCAAATTTCCTAGAAATCGGAGATGTCAAGTCGAATCTTGGTCGATAACGCAAAGAAAAACACTCACCCCCTAATGTGCAATTTTTTGCTAGTGTAGGCTTCCTCTTTTCGTTGTGAATCGAGGTACATATATAAAGTAGCATTTCGAACTTAGAATCAACCATATATTTCAACCTACTGTAAAACTGTAAGACTACATTTTGTATACAACTTGTTGTTCCAAGGTCATAATGAAATTTCTTAATATACATTGTTCTAGAAAGTCATAATCCAGTATATCCCGGTTCTAAAAAATTTGGTATTCTTCATTCTACTCCTACATACTTACTTTCCCCTATTCTATTCTATGTACTGTATTTCCCCTTAAATCGATCAGTACTCCTTACCAAAAATATGGCCTCTCGAAAATAATTTTGAATTCGGTGAAATTAGACTTTCTACTCAAAAAATTAGATCCTTACATTTTTTCTTGGAATCACTTTATTTTGGAGTTTAAAAGAAAAATGCTGTCGGATAAAGAGTTATGCAAGCTCAAAGATTGCGATAATCGGTTATTATTATTATTTTTTTTTTTTTAAATATATCGCTTGGGGTGAATTATAAAGAAAAACGTTTGAAATTAATTTTATAGCTCAGGAAATTTCCTATAGATAAGTATATGGTCCAGTGGAAAATTGTATTTTTATTTTTTAGCCCAATTTTACTCTACTATAACATAATTATGCAAAAGCAGTTAAAAGACAGAAATGTTTTTTTGAGATAATGATATTTTTGGATTCCTTAGCTTAAAATCAGCCGAGAAATATGTGTGCAGGTGCAAAAAAAGTTAATTGCCTTAAGTAGACGGAAGCAAAACAAGTTATTTTTCACTTGAGCTGCAAAAGCAGTTATTTCTGCAATCGTGCCAACCAATACTGTTTCATGGCAAGTTAAAAATGTTTACAGAAGCAAAAAAAGTCAAATCATATTTCATTTCATTAATAACAAAACGTTGGATAAACTAGGAGTGTGGTCACTACGGTATAGAGGGTAACGAAATCGCTGATGAACAAGCAAAAGCGGGCATTCTTCTCGAACAATAATGTTATACATCAGATATCGCTTAACTGTGAGACTGATCTAAACTGGATTTGGTTATTTCAAACCAAAATTTTTGGCCAACTTCGTGTAAATATAAAACAGACTTATTGCAATCTTCATCTCGTACAAAATGTAGAACTGTTGTAGGAGCCATAACTGGTCACTTTCTTGCTCATAGAATGGGCCTTTTAGCTCAAAGCAGATGTCGCTGGTGTGATAACGACGGTGAATAGAATATGGAACAACTACTTTATCATAAGTAGTCCAGCCCTTGGAAGAACTAGATTTAAAATTCTTGAACAAATGATTTTTAACAATATTGAAAAGCTTTCAAAACTGGTCTTAGATCACTCAAAGAATTCGCAATAGCTTCCTTCCAAAGTCAAAATCTTCAAGCCTGACAAAGGATATAAGCCAATGAACTAATTTTAATTAAGCGACTCAACAACGTTATATGGACATTTTTGATATTTCTGTGGCTATTATACCGTTACTTGAACCTAACTTAACCTGAAATCATGGCAGAGAATATAGCTGCAAAACAAGTTATAAAAGTTTACAGGAGCAAACAAGTTAAATCCTATTTTATTTTATTAATAACATAAAGATGGGTATACTGGGATTGTCCATATTTGTCATTATAATGACTTGAAAAAGTTTATCAGTTTTCCATGATTTGCCAACAATTATGATAACTTTAATTAATTGCTTTTGCGTTTGGGCGATTCAATATATTTATTCTCTTTTTTTTAACAAAATTTGTACTTTAGGTTAAAACTCATCTGGCAACACTGTGCGCAGAGAAAGTTGCTTTGCTGCAGCTTCTTCCACTACTTTCGGTTGCATTGCAATCTCGGCGCAAAACTTTCAGCGCCCGCGTTTTGTGCTGACGCTGCGTAAATTTGTCAGTCAGTACGGACGAAAAAGAGGAAGGCAAAAGAAAAATTCCTGTTTGTTCAAAATATATATATGTATGTATGTAAGTTTAACGTATATCAAAATCAAAGATGGCGTTGGTCGTCACCAAAGTAATGCAAAGTTTCGACAGCGTTTGCAAAGGAGTATGGGCTTATAAGTATGTATGTGTGTTGTTAAGTCTATGACTGGTATAGAAAGTATTATTATTAAATCTATATTCGTCGCAAAAACATTTACTTAAATTATACGTTCGAATATATGGTTATATTTATAAAAATGTATTTAATTGGGATTACCTATATTCAATATTACGATATATTGATATAATAACACTTAAACTTCATGATTCCAGCTGTCTAAGTTTAGATCAGATATTTACCGAAATGTTGAAAGTTTTCGCGGAACTTACCATTAAATTAACATACCAAATCCTTCGCACTAGAAATTCTTCATAATCCGAAAACAGTCTGGTTGTCCAGATTCGTTCAAACACAACCCACCTTCCCCCACTTTTTTTAAATGATTTCTGTACCACACTTAGTGATGAGCAAAATTTGTCTTGGTCTTGAGTGTTCTTAATTTCTCGAGACCAGAGGCCATGAAGACCCCAAACTGTTATTCGGTCTTGATCATTTATAGTTAAGAGGGGTTTCGTGCTCTTTTTGAACATCTTTCAATGCTAAATTTGGCATCTTTAAAACCCAACTGCTTTGAAAAGTTTCTGAAAATTTGCTTTTCAACACTCTTTAGAAATCTTTTCAAGACCAAGGGTCAAGACCGAGACCAAGACTTAGGCCCCTATTGCGAATAGAAACGAAAAGGTAATAGTAATATAGCTGTCTCTTTTTGAGTAATGTTAATTGCGCACATTAACATAGAGAAAAGTATTTCGATTTCATTCGCGTTTCTATTCACAATAGGTGCCTTAAAGTCCAAGACCAAGACTCAATTTCAAAACCAAAACCAAGATTCAATATCCAAGACTGCTATAGTCTGTTATAGAATGATTTAAATTATAGCAGTTTTGGTCTTTGCTCATCACTAATCGTATTTAGGATCTGGTCTCAATTTGGGGGATACGTTTTTATACCCTACACCCAGGGTATATTCACTTTGTCCTTCCGTTTGTAACGCAGAGAAGGAGGCGTGGCAGGTATAGAAAAGTATATATATTCTTGATCAGCGTCACCTCCTGAGTCGATATAGCCATGTCCGTCTGTCTGGCTGGCTGGCTGGCTGGGTGGCTGGCTGGCTGGCTGGCTGGCTGGCTGGCTGTGTGTTGAAATACACTTTTTGGGAAAACTGAGCAAGATAATTCAATGAAATTTGGTACACTGCCTCCGTCGTCAAAGTTAGCTCGGGGGATTGAAAATGAGCAAAATCGGTCAACGGACACGCCTACCGCCCATACAAAAATTATATTCAAAATGCAATTTTAGAAGTATTTTTCACGACAATGCAACCACAATACATATAAGTACTACGAATTGTAAGCGCAAGCTCTGATAAAAAACTGAGCGAATTCGGACAAGAGGGCGTGGCACCTCCCATATAAGCAAAAGCTTCAAAACGCTATACTGAAAGCGTTTTTTGAGATATTCGAACCAACTTTGACTCAGACACTAAGAGTCATAAATTAAAGCTCTCAGCAAAAATTGGTTGAAATCGTACAAGGGGGCGTGGCACCTCCCATATAAGCAAAAATTTCAAAATGATATACTGAAAAAGTTTTTTGAGATAATCCAACTAAATTTCACTCTGACACTAAAAACTATGAATGCAAGCTCTGAAAAAAAACTGGGTGTACTCGCACAAGAGGGCGTGGCACCTCCCATACAAGCAAAAGCTTCAAAACGCTTTACTGAAAGCGTTTTTTGAGATATTCGAACCAAATTTGATTCAGACACTAAAAATTATAAATGAAAGCTCTCAGCAAAAATTGGGTGAAATCAGACAAGGGGGCGTGGCACCTCCCATATAAGCAAAAGATTCAAAATGCTATACTGAAAGAGTTTTTTGAGATAATCCAACAAAATTTCACTCTGACACTAAAAACTATAAATGCAAGCTCTGAACAAAAACTGGGTGTACTCGGACAAGAGGGAGTGGCACCTCCCATATAAGCAAAATTTTCAAAATGCTGCAGTGTAGGGTATTTGTTTTTTGGCCAGGCCAAAATTTACACCCTTACTAGTTTTATTTTTATACCCTACACCCAGGGTATATTCACTTTGTCCTTCCGTTTGTAACGCAGAGAAGGAGGCGTGGCAGATATAGAAAAGTATATATATTCTTGATCAGCGTCACCTCTTGAGTCGATATAGCCATGTCCGTCTGTCTGGCTGGCTGGCTGGGTGGCTGGCTGTGTGTTGAAATACACTTTTTAGGAAAACTGAGCAAGATAATTCAAAGAAACTTGGTACACTGCATCCGTCACCAGAGTTAGCTCGGGGGATTGAAAATGAGCGAAATCGGTCAACGGACACGCCTACCGCCGATACAAAAAATATATTCAAAATGCAATTTTAGGAGTTTTTTTCACGACAATGCAACCAAAATACGCATTAATATTAAAAATTGTAAGCGCAAGCTCTGAGGAAAAACTAAGTGAATTCGGACAAGAGGGCGTGGCACCTCCCATATAAGCAAATGCTTAAAAACGCTATACTGAAAGCGTTTTTTGAAATATTCGAATCAAATTTGACTCAGACACTAAGAATCATAAATAAAAGCTCTCAACAAAAATTCGGTGAAATCGGACAAGGGGGCGTGGTACCTCCCACATAAGCAAAAGTTTCAAAATGCTATACTGAAACAGTTTCTTGAGATAATCGAACCAAGCTTCACTCAAATACTAAATACTATAAATGCACGCTCTAAGCTAAAACTAGACGAACTCGGTCAAGAGGGCGTGGCACCTCCTATATAAGCAAAAGCTTCAAAACGCTTTACTGAAAAAGTTTTTCAATCAGACACTAAAAACTATAAATGCAAGCGCTGAACAAAAACTGGGTAACCTCGGACAAGAGGGCGTAGCAACTCCCATATGAGCAAAATTTGAAAAATACTGCAGTGTAGGGTATTAAATGTTTGGCCAGGCCAAATTTTACACCCTTACTAGTTATATTTTTAATGAGAGCTTTGGATCCTTTTGAAATCTTGTCGGGTCGGATGTAAGACCTCATCTTTTGTATTGCTCTGGAACGTGGCTTACCAACAACTGTCTTTAACGAATTTTGAAAATTTGGTATATCATACCATATCCAATGTCGAAACTAATGCCTTCGAGTTCACATCTTCGAACAAAACAGATGAGTCTTGTGTTGTATTTATCATGAGTCGTTGGTGCGCGTGCATACCACACAGGGTTGCCACAGTCCGGACCGTATTTTTTTTTTTCATAGACCCTTAGTGAAATATTTCAAAGATTTTTTTTGGGAAATATTTTAACCCAATATAACCAAGTTTTTTGGATAAAAGGGTCAAAAAGACCCATAGAAACGTGATATAATGTCGACCTTAAAAAAGGTCGACATGAAATCGCACAAGGAACAATTTTCTAGAACATCTTAAATCATTATATTTCGTTTTTATGGATCTTTTTGACCCCACTATCCAAAAACTTGGTTATAATGGGTTAAAATATTCCACAAAAAAATTGTATGAAAAATTTTAGTAGTGGTCAATGAAAAAAAAAATACCCTCCGGACTGTGACTACCCTGTATGGTACGCACGCGCACCAACGACTCATAATAAACACAACATTATACAATTTCAAAAACTGATAACTTTATAACCGTTAAGCCTACCACAAGTTTGAGGGCCAGAAAATAATTGTTATAAAATTTACTTTTATATAAAAATATTTCAAAAAAAAATAAAAAGGGTGCACCACACCCCAAAATGGAAAAAAGAAAAAAGGTAATAAATTTTTTTTTCAGTGTCACTTTTTTTTTCAAACTTATACTTTTCTAAGCAAATCCTGAAAATTTCATTAAAATCGGATAAAAATCCGAGGAGCTATGAATTTTCATATATGTGAATATCCAAAAGTTAGATCGAACTTCGTTTGGCCGCCATCTTGGAAATTTTCGGAATTTCCGAAAATCATTTTACTACAGTTATATGTGTGTCAAATACTAACTTTCCACCAATTTTCATAAAAATCGGAGATGTCAAGTCAAATCTCGGTAAATTACGCAAAGAAAGACTCAGATGACTCATAGGAAATCACAATCCTATTAAATCGCATAACCCCATTCAACAAAAACCAAATCTAATAATTCGGAATCAACATAAAATTATTCGTCTTAACACATCGAGTAGTGACCATTTAAAAATGGAAGCATACCATCAATCAGTGAAGGGCAACCACCCAAACGCGATCGTTCAAAGACATCGTAGGAACGATTATTGGAGTAAGGAATACGTAGATCGAAAAAATGTTGAAAAGGTTTCAAGATATTAGCTAAACATCGTTCAGAATGGAGGAGTTGTGTGGAGGCTCTGTGCACCGTGCAGAGTTACAGAATTATTTTCGACAAAATTGTTCCAAATCGAAATGAAATCGAATTGTATTTTATTTAAAAATTCTCAAAAAAAAAGTATTGAAACCTCATGTTAGCCGTATGATAACGAAATGTCCAATATCAGACACATTCTACTTTATAACTGGCATATGGCCAATTGGAACAGCAGCAAAAAATGCTGCAGCCTTATCGACAGCTCCCACAATTCCGCAACATGCACAAAATGCTGTCGTTATATTTTGACATTATCAACTGTTACTTGTTCCACGGCATCGCAAAATTGAACAATTATGGTTTGCAAAAAAGAAATCAAAAGGATATAAAAAATAAAAAGGACATTTAAAAATTTCCAACATGATGATTTTTCATTAAACTGCCTTTTAACGATTTAAAATTTGTGAAATTTTTAACCATTGATGAGGAAAAAAAGAAATTTCACCGCAACGTCTGGGTAAAATTTTGTAGTACGTCATTTTGACACCACATACGTTCGAAAGCGTTAATTGACGTTGGAAAAAGTTTAAAAGAGAAAAAAAAATTAAAAAGTAAAAAGATAAAAAAAGTATTCAAAAAGGCGCAAAAGGATAACTGGTTTATAGGAAGAAAAAAAATTAAAGGGAAAAAATTAACACTAAAAAAAGAATAAAAAAGGAAAATTCAAAGAGCAACATTTACAATTTGTGTCCATTGTGGCGGGAATAAATTTTCCCTTGACGGCATTTATGTAGATACGTGCATAAAGCACACAGGATGTGTGATAGCGTGAAGAATAATATAAATGTATAAAATAAAATACCGGTTTAAAGAAGTCAATTTAAATTTCAAGCGCTAAGTTTTAAAACGAAAAAATCAGAAAAAAAATCGAGACAGAAATATACAAAAGAAAAATAAACATGATGTAATTGATCCGTAAGGTATGGTTTTAAAAAGGATACAGCATGTTTATTACAAGATTATATCTTCTCTTCTATACGAGCTGAAATTGTCCGTCCGGACGGTATTTTTTTCAGTGAACCTTAGTGAAATTTTTCACAGAATTTCATTATGGAATACTTTAACCCACTATAACCAAGGTTTTTAATAAAGGGGTCTAAAGGACCCATACAAACGGTCTATAAAGGGTTAAGATGTTCTACAAAATTGTTCCTTGCTTTATTTCATGTTAACCTTTTGGAACTTATTAACCCATTATATCCCGTTCTTATAGGTATTTTTGACCCCCTTTATTCAAAAACTTGGTTATAATGGGTTAAAATATTTCACAAAAAAATTCTATGAAAAATTTCACTAAGGCTCACTGAATAAACACCGTCCGGACGGTGGCAGCCCTGTATGGTAGCGCACGCGCACCAACGACTCATGATAAACACAACATTATACAACTTCAAAAACTCATAACTTGATAACCGTAAAACATATCACAATTTTAAGGGCTGGAAAAAAATTGTAATAAAATTTACTTTTCAATCAAAATATTCTGAAAAAAAGAGTGCTCCAAGCTCCAAAATGGCTTTGAAAAAGATAAAGGTTTTTTTCGACCAAAAAAATTTTTTTTTCAGTGCAATTAATTGGTTGTTATTATCCTAAGGTTGGTTGCCAAATTTGAGCTTAATCAGAGACAAAAAAATTTTCAGCTGGTACACTTGATATAAATATTCAGATGACTTTCTTCAGAAAATTGACGATTTGAATGATTAGTTATAAATATGTCGAACTTTTTTTATACCCTACACCCAGGGTATATTCACTTTGTCCTTCCGTTTGTAACGCAGAGAAGGAGGCGTGGCAGATATGGAAAAGTATATATATTCTTGATCAGCGTCACCACCTGAGTCGATATAGCCATGTCCGTCTGTCTGTCTGGCTGGCTGGGTGGCTGGCTGGGTAACTGCTGTGTGTGGAAATACATTTTTTGGGAAAACTAAGCAAGATAATTCAATGAAATTTTGTACACAGCCTTCATCGTCAAAGTTAGCTCGAGGGATTGAAAATGAGCGAAATCGGTCAACGGACACGCCTACCGCCCATACAAAAATATCTTCAAAATGCAAATTTTGGAGTATATTTCACAACAATGCAACCAAAATACACATAAATACTACGAATTGTCAGCGCAAGCTCTGAGAAAAAGCTGGTCGAATTCGGACAACAGGGCGTGGCACCTCTCATATAAGCAAAAGCTTCAAAACGCTGCACTGAAAGTGTTTTTTGAGATAATCAAACTAGATTTGACTCGGACACTAAAAACTATTAATGCAAGCTTTAAGCAAAAACTGGATAAAATCGGACAAGAGGGCGTGGCTCCTCCCATATAAGCAAAAGCGTCAAAACGCTATTCTGAAAATATTTTTTCAGATAATCCAACCAAATTTTACTTAAATACTAAGAACTATAAATGCAAACTCTGAAAAAAAACTGGGTGAATTTGGAAGGCGTGGCACCTCCTACATTAGCAAAATTTTCAAAATACTGCTGTGTAGGGTATTTAATGTTTGGCCAGGCCAAAGGTAACACCCTTACTAGTTTTACTTAAATTGAAGGAGAAGACTCTCACCTTTCATTTATCTTCTCTTTTTATATAAATATGTATACGTAGTACTTTCAGACCGATGCTCGGTCGGAAATCTGAACTGACAATATTTGAAGATGTGTTTTATTCATACTTTGTGATCAAATTCTTTTCGCCTCCAATTTTCATGCTTTCAAAATGATAAATTTACCGATGAGAAAAATAAAAAGATAAAACTCGGAAAGTCGAATGGTATAGAAAAATATCAAAAACTTAATTTTTTTTTTTTTGTTCGTGAAATAGGATGCGCTAAAATAAATAAATGGGATATGCCAACACGGTGGTTTTTAAAAAATTTTAACTTTTTGAAATACCACCCGCGATTTTTTTTCAGGGATATTGTTGGGGAACCCTTCTAGTATCTAAATCCGCAAACCGCGAAATCGAACGTCCAGCCGTTTTTTTTTTCGACCTTTGAGTTTTTTTAACGATTTTTGAGTGTGTCTCGATGTGTATATACATATTATGTACACATATATATGTATATACGTACATATATATACTTGTATATGTATATATGTGTAATATATATATATAGATGTATATATACATACACACATACACACATATAAAAGGTATCGTTTCCGCACCATTTATTTTTAAAAAAAATCGGTTTTTTCGTATTTAAGAAAAACACAAACAAAAACCGGAAACGAAAGTAGTCACCCGAGATGTGATTTTTGATGTTTAATCCGATTCCGGTATTAAAATTGCTCTATTACGTCTAGACTTTGAGATATCATTACATATATGTTTAAAGGAAACCATTTTTTTCCTCATTTTTGAAGTTATATAACAAGATAAGGTAATATTATGCCGTTAAATCTGGTATGACAGTTAATAGCCCTAGCTTTTTCCTTGAAAACTCAATCAAACCGATAACGATATCTTTTTTTTTTGTCGGAGATATCTTTGCCTAAAAAGTTAAAAAAGTGCAAAAACACGATTTTTGGCTATATTGGATGTTATATGCAGGACACACAAAACTTTTTTGGGAATTTCTATTACCAGAAACATTTGGTACTTTCTTTTGGCTTTAAATTGAGCTATCAAATGTTTATCTGCAATATTTCTCTGCAAAGTTATGTTAACTTTAAATCACACCATGAAACTTAAAGCGAAAAATCTCGGTTTTCGGCTATATTTGAGGTTGTATACAGTACGGACGAAATTTGTCTGCTCTTTTTTACTAATCGAAGCATTTAAAACCATTCTTTTTCTTCAAAAGAAGCTATCAAGAGGTCTCTTGTGATTGTTTTCCACAAAGTTATGACCATTTAAAAATTACATTATGGAGTGCAAACTCACAGTGTACGATTTCGCGGTTTGCGGATTTAGATACTAGAAGGGTCCCCCAACATTATCTCTGAAAAAAATCGCGGGTGGTATTTCAAAAAGTTAAAATTTTTTAAAAACCACCGTGCCAAGCACAAAAAATATTTCATCTTTTGTATGGGGCCTAAAATATCTTAGCTTCAAAGGATCATATCTCGGAAAATAAGAGTTTTATTGGATGCCATTAATAAAACGGATGTAACCGTCGCACAGTGGCGTGAAAAGCATATATTTTGGACACACGACAATTCCTGGGACTCCAGTTTATGAATTTGAAAAATTTTTTTTTTTAACTTTTTGCTATCGATACGGTTTCAATTGCCACGAGCGGAATTCCAAAATTCGAAAATCCAACATAACTTTATATAAAAATTCTAAGAAATTTATAAGTAATGTTACTAAAAACATATATAAAAAATGTCACTAAATTTTGTAGCTGCAGTTTTTCTTTAAAAATCCCTTTGCTCCGCTTATTTGACGTCAAGCTTCACTTTTATTCTTAATTTATTAAAGAAAAACTACAGCTACAAAATTTTTGTTTTTACAAAAAAATCACAAAAAAAGCTGCAATTTCCAAGCTAAAAATTTTTTAGTTTTTACACTGAAAAAATTAAAAATTTTCGAAACACCCTAAAGTTTTCGAGCTGCAAAACTATTCACACAGCAAAACGACAGCAAAAAATGATTTAAAACTATAACTAATCTATAACTGACATTTTTTTATAATTTCTCATAATTTTTGAATAAAACTAGAATTTTTATGTAAAATTAAAGTCCGCCATATTGGATTAGCCAACTTAGATTTTCGAATTTTGGGATTCCGCTCGTGGAAATTGAAACCTAATCGATAGCAAAAAGTTTAAAAAAAAAAATTTTTCAAATTCATAAACTGTACCAGGAATTGTCGTTTGTCCAAAATAAATGTATGCTTTTCACGAAAGTGTGTGCATGGGGGTGAAGGACGAAAGGGCGGGACTCTTCTGCCTACGGCTAGCAAAATCAGCCTGTGAGGATGATCTTTCGGCCTTACCCATCCGTACTTTGCGATTACGATAAAAAATAAAATTTATAAGAATCCCTGATTTGCCTTTATTTAAAGAGATACCAAAGACTTAAATCAAATCAATTAACCCCATCGACCCGAAAAAAACTGTGGGGTACTCAATATTTTTGAAAGGTTAACCTTAGATACTTAATTTTAGTAAAATGTTTGACTTTCTCTTAATTCAATTTTTCACCGCCAGAGGCGTTTCCGGTCTATACTCCCAACAGATGTTTTTGATTTAAATTTTTGGGATATAATGTCCTTGGAGTGGTTATAAGAAAAAACAGTAGTTACAAAAAATTGCATTAATTTTATTAATTCATTCAAATTAAGTGACGTTAATAACCGAGTTACGTATACATATATTCAAAAATTGTTGGGATATATTGTCCCAACCGGTTCGAAAGCGTTAAAAGCACTACAAAAGAAATTATTAACTTATAAGCCAGATAAACAAAACTATCTTAAAGATTAGAATCCTAATAGCCGATAATCGTTTCAGCACAACATATGCATCTTTTGGTGTTAATGAGATGCACACTCTCTACCCTCCCAACCATGATCCTTTATGTATATTTTTGCATGAATCCCTAAAGTCGACTATCTATGTCACCATACCAACACAGAAATTGAAGCGAAATTAGCAATTAATTTTTTTTATATATTATTTAAGTTCATTTTGTTTCATAGAAACCCAAAAAAAAAAAAAAATTATTTTTAGAGATTATTTTTTAAATTATAGTTTAGCTTAATTAACAATTTCATCATTAGGAGCTTGTATCTTATTGAAAATGTGTAAATCTAAAAGTAGCATAATTGAATGAACAAAACATGATAAAAAATTTATAAGCTTAAATATCCTTTGTAGTTATCGGGGGGTAAACTGCACTGAAAATATATATACACTTTATTGGGCAAAGTTTCTCCAAGTTATTCAAACTTTATGATTTTCGCTGAGCTAAAAATTTTATTTGTAAACTTAAAACTTTTGAAAGGAGAATGTTGCTTTAGTCATTCTCTTCAAAAGATGACTTGAGGTCATCAGCGAAAAATAAAGCGATTTTAATCTTAAAATGAAAAATACAAAAGCTTAAAAGTTAAGGCAATTAAGTTAAAGCAATTTACCAAATTAAGGCCGAATTTTGAAGCTTTAAACAAATAAAGTCTGTGTCTTTTTTTTGCACCACAGTAGACGAAGTGAAAAATTTAGATTAAGGTTTTTATTGGGCTCTGACGACCTCTCTAATATTATATTGATCATTTTTTATTATTATTTTTCTTATGTCCTTGGACGTATTGCCATATGAGCATACCTCATCGAATGTTGAAATCCACGAAATGTTTCCCAAAGAATACCTTTAAACCAGTTATTGTTGCCGTAGATTCCATTTAAAGAGCTAAGAAACATAAATGTTTATATCAATAACAAAGAAACACAAAAAGAAACATGGATTACCTTTTACCACAACCAGAAAACCACCACGCCCCGTTTCTGCTTACAGAAGCACAATAATGTTGGTTGTCTTTGTCATACGAATACCATTTTGAACCTTCTTGGCTTGTTAAAGAGTCACCGGCGGTACCATCATAACGTCCAATAGTTTTTAATTCATATTGCTCATCTTCATTCCCAATGGCAAAACGACTATATTTTGCCCAAGCTGTTTCGCCATTGCGATCTTCTAATTGCACCCAAAGCTCTTGTTCCGTTGATTTTGTAAGGGCGTAAATTTTATCTAATCCAATCCAGAAATTTTTTTTCAAGTCACCAAATCCACGTTGGTACATACCCCAATTCTGATAAAAATCGGTGGTATTGTCTAGTCTTCTTTGGATTATCAGCCATGTACCATTAATGATATCTTCCCCCATCAACTTAGCAACCTTCTTCATGCAATATACATCAAACGGACCGATGTTAGAGTTTGTCACATTAATTTGGTAGACACCGTCTAGACCATTTTCTCCCATAGCGTCTGCGCAATTTGTCAGTGACGATTTCACAGGTCTTGGTGTTGTAGTTTCAGATATTAAAGGATCAGTTGTTGCTGTGTTTTCGGGTTTTGGAGGATCAGTTGAATTTTGATATTGACAGCAACAGAAAGGAAGCGTTTGTGAAACCGTAAAAATTTCTGCGGTTATAACCATCTGCTGCTCTACACTGAAAAAATTGCAAGTGCTATTAGTGGAATCAATTAAGCCATAAATTAGCCAAAATGAAAATGAGGAAGTCCTGAAAGACAGCTCCGGTATCGGTGATTTTTTATTTTCTTAAATTTTTATTTTATTAAAATTCAGAAAAATTTGGCGAAATTATTTAATTTTTTAAACAATATCTATAGTACCTACAAGCAAAATAGCACAAACAAATTAGCACCTGGCGATTTTTGGAAAGGTGCTTGAATCGTCTTGGTTATTGTTAAGCGTGTTAAGGTGAAGCTAAAACTCAATTTGCGGGACACAGGGGGGTGTGCGATCGCCGCCATCTTGAAAAGAAGGGTGTAATGTTCTTTCTTCATTTACATGGAAGCCGTTCATTTTTTCGGAAAAACACAGTGACACTTTTTTGTTGACAAAAAATAGATCTTCATTTTTTATCCTGAACTTTTTACTCTAACTTTATTATTTTCCAAGTTATTAACGAAAAACTGAAAAATTTAAGGGGTTGTTTTTGTTCAACCTTGAATTGCCATCAAAGTGTTTATTTTATGGAAAATATGCTTTTATGCTTTTTTGTAGAGCAGTTTCAGACAAACAAATTGACATATAATTTGGTAAGGTTAGAGCGTTCATATCGATTTTTGAGTGGAGTCTTTTTTTGCTTAACCGACCAAGGCTCGACTTGACATCTCCGATTTGTATGAAAATTGGTGGAATGTTAGTATTTGACACACATATAACTGTGGTAAAATGATTTTCCAACATTCTGAAAATTTCCAAGATGGCGGCCACGCGAAGTTCGATACAACCTTTGGATACTCACTCATTTGAAAATTCATAGCTCCTCAGTTTTCTATTCGATTTTGATGAAATTTTCAAGGTTTCTGTAGAAAAGTATGTGCTTTTGAGAAAAAAAATTACATTGAAAAATAATAAATTTTTGGTGGATAAAAACCTTTTTCTTTTTCAAAGCCATTTTTAGGGCTCGGTGCACCCTTTTAATTTTTTTTTAAATATTTTTATTTAAAAGTAAATTTTATAACAATTATTCTCCGGCCCTCAAATTTGTGGTATGTTTTACGGTTATCAAGTTATGAGTTTTAGAAGTTTTATAATGTTGTGTTTATCATGAGTCGTTGAAGCGCTACTATATGGGGTTGCCACCGTCTGGGCGGAATTTTTTAATGGGTTAAAATGTTCCACAAAAAAATTCTATTAAAAATATCACTAAGGTTCACTGAAAAAAAATAACTTGATAACCGTAAAACATACCACAAATTTGAGGGCCGGAGAATAATTGTTATAAAATTTACTTTTAAATAAAAATATTTAAAAAAAAATAAAAAGGGTGCACTGAGCCCTAAAAATGGCTTTGAAAAAGAAAAAGGTTACTCAGAAGATCGACGTGGCGAATTTTGGGTTGAATGTGTAATCTGACGTTTTTGGAGTCATGAAAAATGTGCCGAATGTGAAAGTGACATTTTTATATGCAACTTCTGTACCAAATGGACTATATGGTCCATATTACACTACACTTTTTTTCTATCTTCATTTTGATTATTTTCAGTTTTTTAATTTTTTTTTCTTTATCCTGATGAGATATTTATCTAAAAGTGAATCAGAATAAAGGCAAATTGTTTCCTTTACTGAATGACATAAAATTAATTGTTTTTTTTTTATGTATTTTGGGTTTTATTTAAAAAAGAAAGATGGGTGGTCCATATTTCCCTCCCTTACCCTACTACTTAGATAATTATAAAAAAAAGAAATATGACAAACAAAAATAAAAGTAAACATTTTCAATGTATTTCGAATCTGGCACCAGAATCAATATATCTCTTCTTATACGACCTAAAATTTTAAAGAATATTTAAAAAAAACTTTGGCCCTATTTTTCTCAAGAACGGCAGTAGCGGTTTTAACGGAACTATAAAAACTGGTGCACATTAGCGTAGAACGAAGACTGAGATAGGTTTTGAGTTTACAGATACCCATGAAGAGGCGTGGCACCGCCCCAAATACAAAATTTATTTTGGTCATATCTGTTGAACCATGTTAGATATGTTAATGAAATTTGGTACATATATATTGACTAGCAGTGCCTTATAACAAGGGTGTCAGCGTAGAAGAAAAGTGAGCCAATTTTGGCTCGACCCAACAACATCAATATTTCTGTACAACAATTCCAACAACATCAATATTTCTGTACAACATTCGCAGAAATAATTTTTGTTGTTTTTTTTTTCACGCTCGTCAAAATTTCGCGTTTTTGTTGCTTGTTTTGCGTACACACAAAATCGAACTCGAACCAACATAAAACAACAACAAAGACTATGTCGCATCAAAAACAACAAACAGTATGGGTATTAATGCGTTGATGCGCAGTAGCGAAAATGCAAGTCTTTTACGCACTAACGCCTGAACGATCAATGTGAATATTTCCATCTTGAGAAATTGCAAAAGTAGTGCGAAATTTTCGGCAATATTTTTGTTATTTTACTAATATCAAACTTTAACAAATTGCACTTTCGCAACGACGCAAGGGCATTGCGCATCAACGCGTGAGTTCCCCTAATTTTTGTGTGTGTCCTAGTTCTTAGAAATTTTTAAAATTGTTGAAGTATTATTGTTGTTGTAAACGAGGCATGAAAAAACAACAAAAAATTGTTTTTTTGTTTGTTGTTACTCGAATTTAAAGTTGTTGTAAAAGCAACGCTAACTGTGCTGCATGCGTTTGGCTCAGTGATTTGAAAACGCTGACACCCTTGCCTTATAATGAACAAAAAGTGGGCGTCATCCAAAAAGTGCAACGCGCACTTTTTAGCAATTGAAAATGTTGATTTAATATGAAACGAAAACTTTTAGGTTGAGATATCTCTGAGAAACAAAAAATTCAAATACTTAATTAATTAGGTAGGTTTTAAAGAAAAAACTAGTAAGGGCATAACCTTTGGCCTGGACAAACATCAAATACCATACACTGCAGCATTTTGAAAATTTTGCTTCTATGGGAAGTGCCACACTCTCTTGTCCGAGTTCACCCAGTTTTTGCTCAGGAGTTGCATTTATAGTTCTTAGTGTCTGAGTAAAATTTTGTTCGATGAACTCAAAAAATGCTTTCAGTGTAGCTTTTTGAAACTTTTGATTCTATATTATTATATGCTTATTTTGTTTCTATTTTCATGAAAAATGCTCCTAAAGTTGTATTTTGAATATATTTTTTGCATTGGCGGTAGGCGTGTCCGTTTACCGATATCGCTCATTTTCAATCCCACATGCTAACTTTGATGACTTAGCATACCAAATTTCATTGAATTATCTTGCTCAGTTTTTCCAAAAAATGTATTTCCACAAACAGCCTGCAAGCCAGACAAACGGACATGGCTATATCCACTCACTAGGTGACGCTGATCAAGAATATATATATACTTTTCTATAACTGCCACGCCTTCTTCTTTGCGTTACAAACGAAAGGACAAAGTGAATATACCCTGGGTGAAAGGCATACAAACTAGTGCTATCAAACACCATATCATATTTTTATTTCCAGAGATAACATCCCCTAAATTTTCATCCAAAGCTGTTTCCGAGTATCAAATAATAGGATATCTTCTAATTTATAAGTCGTACGAAAAGAGCTCTGAGAATTTTGTTGATAGAAAATTACTAGGGCTATAAAATTGCTCAGAACTACTTTTTTGAAAAAGTTATCGTTAGTGTGATGTTTGCAAAAGACTGATTTTTTCAACCTTTGACCTTGAATATCTCGAAAAAGGGATCTGATAGAATTTCAAAGTTTTGTGTTTTTACCTTCACAATCTAAGAAAACAATCTGCATTGATAGATTTTGCTTCATGCCTAAAGTGGAAAGGTATGCCAGTTCGCAATTGAGCTCTTGTGATTAAAAACTTTTTGTATACGTATTCGCTCACAGATGACCGTTCAACTCTGACAGTAGTCGTGTCAGTACCACTTATGCAGCTTATGCAAAATATAAAAGCTTTTAATGAACTTTTATATATTGAGAAATCGAATGGTTGTTGCAAAAGATATTTTCAGTGTTATCGTGCTTAAATGTGTTACTTAAGCCAGTCAAATCAATTTTCCGAGTTTTCCGCTTCTCCTTGGCGTTTTGAAACAGCTCGCAATTAGTATTTAGCAACTCGAAAAACTGTTACAAGTAGGTTTCATTTGCAAAACCGGAAATGACTAGCTTCCCCGCAGTTAAATTTGGATCTAGTCTCAAAAAGTGACTAGTTCAGCAACTGTTCAAAAAGGTACTAGGGTTGTTCTAGTTCGCACGTAGTGTACAGATCGTCAGATGACAGAAAAAATACAAAGTTTTCATGTTTTTCTTCGCCTTTTTTTGTTCCCTTATTAACTGAGAAGTACCGCTGATTGAGAAAATGAGGTATAGTGAGAGATAAATAAGTATTTGTAAGTCACGTTTTTTGGTGTTCTGTTTTTTTAATAAATTAACGTGGAAATACGCTGCTTTAAAGTAAAAAAATAATATCAGTACCGATGCACTGTTTCAAATATACAAATAATTGGATTATCTGAAATTGTGTTAATTTATCATTTGAAAAAATTGTAAATTTCTTATTCTCCATCTTAATTGCGCATTAGCTAATCCGTCATTGTTCACTCATTCTTCTTCTAATTACATCTTTCAATTTTAAGATACTCGTTTGCTCAATTTTTAGATACTCGAAGCTCACAGAATTTTCAATTGCCTCTCGACTGGTGAATAGATAATACAGAGGGAGACAATTGACGAATCGTAGGACATCAACATTGAAAAATTGTCAGTCCATTATATGAAAATTCGTTAGTTGTGGAATTAGTATTAGTCCTGTTTGGAAGTAGTGAAAGACTACTCTTGCACTAGTCCGATTAACTGCATTGTTACTTTAATCACCTCTCATAACTGTCGATTGTATATTCGATTGAAAAGGAGTTACAAGAGTTTCGGTACACGATCATTTTGTACAACAGATAAATGTCAACAATTTAAATGTTGCTTTTGAGAAATGAACTATTTATATCTGATATCCACGTGTATCTGAACATTAAATTTAAAACATTTAACTGCGCATTTCGACGACAAAGCTATTGTAAAATTTCTGGTCACAGTGATTATATAATTCACAATTCGTTCAAAGGGCCGCACTAAACAGTTTAGTTCCACTTCGCAAAGTGTGAAGCTCTGTACAAAAATTAAGCAAATTAGAGCAAGAGGGCAGGAAAGAACCTACATTTCGATCGAAATACCAACAAAACTATACGTAACTTTTGTTGTTTATTACGTAAGATATTTCATATATTTCATTTTAGTAGCATAAAATTTCATACCATAAATCGGATGACATTTTGTTAGGAATGATTAAAATTGTTTTCTATTTTCAAAGAAAATTTTCTTGATAGTGTAGAATCGATGGCGTTATGTTGAGAGAATAATACTGGTCAAATAACCGATTACTTTGGCATATAGTATGTATGACATTACTTTTGCCTCGTAATGGTACTTTGGCCCTTTGGTGCTGCCACTCCGAAAATATCTAAAAGCCCAACGGGAATCGGAAGCGCATTGAAACGACTTCAGTTGCGCTTCTAGGGAAACAAGAAGTTGCTTCCAGTGCTGTTCTCACTGCTTATCTTTTTCAACACAGCATGTCCTAGCGGAGATGCACATCTTCAGAAGCATATGAAATACGCTTCAAATACGCTTCCGTGGGAGTTTTCATAATCATAGCTTGTATAACTGTAGAGATATAGCATTTTTTGTATTCTTTTCGTGTGGTGAGTGCTACCCCCGTTCCCCTCAGTGGCATCTCACCCCCTTACAAACCTTCTACAGACCATATAACAAATAATTTTTAAAAAAATTATGTAAATCGGCCGTTTAGTTTCCGCGTTCATAAGCTACATACGGACAACATTTCATTTTTATATATGAGCTGTTCAAAATGAAAATGGTACAAGTCCAAAACGAGGCAAAAGTAATGTCACATAAATTATGTGCCATAATGATCGATGATTTGGTCGATATAATTTTTTCAACCTTATCTCAACAATTCCATTTCATCAAGTAAATTTTTCGTGAAAACAGAAATCAATTTTATTCATCCCTAACAAAATGTCAGCCAATTAATATTATGGCATTACTTTTTCCTCGTTTTGGAGTTGCACCATTGTCATTTTGAACGGCTCATATATAGAAGAAGATAGATAAAAAAAAAAATTGAATTTAAAAAATTTTGTATGCTACCAGAGGTGTGCTTCTTTTGCGCTCTTTTTGGAAGCACCTTCATTTCTTCCCGTTGGGAGCAAAAACCTGCTGCGGACTTAAATCTAAGCACTGTATTTTTATTGGACCATACATCGTATATTAACAAAAAAATACCCCGTTCAACGTGGTCTCAAAAACTGAGTTTGAAGGAAAGGGGAAAACTGACTGAAAATTTGAGAAAATAACTATTTATATTTGATATTTGCATGCATCTGAATGTAAAACTTAAAACATTTAACCGCGCATTTCACCGACAAAGCTGTTGTAATATTTCTTGTAACAGTGGTTATATAATTCACGAATTGCTATCAAAGAGCCGCACCGAACAGCGGACGGTGTACGACTAATTACCCTTTGCCGGCACTTCTAGAATTGCCGAACATTTTTTCACAGTTTTTAGTGTCAAGCTCTGTACAAATTTAGGCAAATTAAAACAAAAGGTCAGTTAACAAACAACCCATCAAAATACCGACAAAGTTGTGCGTAATTTTTATTTATTTCATTTTAGTACAGTAAAATTAAATATCTAAAAGAAACAAAATGGCTGCGAACTTACAACTTAGTACAGTTGTTCACTTGACTACAGTTACTTTAAAAAAACAAAGTCCACCGCCCAACATTGTGTCATCACCCATTTTGGGGGTTCAAGGATCAAAAAATTCAGTTTTTGACAAATAACTTAAAAACTATGTGTCGGACAAAAAAAGTGTTATATTCGACATATTTCTGCACATTTTTATACCCTGCACAAGCAGAAACTGTTTTTAATGAAACTTAGGGGAGCGATGCGCATTCGTATAGAATGAAGATCTGTTTACGTTTTGACCTTGTACATGTCCACAAGGAGGCGTGGCACCGCCCTAAATAGCCAACAAAACAGCATTGGCGGGTAAGTTTTTAATTAAAAAAAAAAAAAGGCAACACAACCTCACCAATTGCTGTCGGAACCTTATGCTGATTATGTTCCAGAAGTGGTGATTTTGACATCGAAGACAAAGAACGTCCAGGGCAGCCAAAAAAGTTTGAAGACGAAGAATTGGAAACACTACTTGATGTTCCGATGGACAATGCTTTGAATTATGTATTATTTCATTTTGTTATCGCAATAAATGCATATTTTCAGCAAAAAAAAAACGAAATTTTTATGTTGTAGGCCCATTTATTATTTCATATTTCCTATACTATACAATATATTTTAATGAAATTTGGTATATAGGTGCCGATTGTCAACACAATCAAATGGACAAAAAGTGGGTGGCATCAAAGGAGTGTCACGCCTACAACACGCCTTTAACAACTGAAGAATTCAATTTCATATATCTTAAAAACGAGTAAAAACTCAATTTTGACATTCGCCACTTTTTTGCTTAACTCAATTTGCAAGTCAGCGACCCTCGAAGTGAACTCAAATTACACACACAACACAAGCCAACATAAAACACATAGGAAATCAGGAACATCTAACAAACCACAACCCATAGACGATCTACAATTCACAGAATATACAGGGAAGACACCACAGGAACATAACCCACATTTCACAAGACAACGCAACGGTGGACAAAATACGATCATCGTTGGACACTTTTGGCACCCATCTAATCCACCCATATACACATCTACAACCAAAATTGTATTGTAAAGTATACGTAAATTTTGTACTTTAAATTTGGAATTTTCAATCCCAAATTGTACCCACAATAATAAATTCTATTTTAAACCGAATTTAGATTTTGTGTCCGCCTAATTTTAACCTTCACCCGTACACCTATTAAGCCATATCTCTGTTAGAAAGTAGTTATTATCGTCATGAAAGTAAAACCAAAACACCGATTTCCATACAAAAAAATAAAATTAAAATTTTGAACATCAAATAGAGTAGAACGGGGTAATGTCATGCAGGGGGTAATGTCGTGCACTGGCTGTTTTAGCCCAAAGAATTGAATGATTTACCAACTGTGCGTAAGGTAGGGACCTGCTGACCTACTGAGCTTATGCATATAATACTACCAATTTTCACCAGTTCGTCTCTACAGAGTAACCTTTTTTTCAAAACGCACGCTTTCGGGACGATAAAAGTGTTTTTTTATCGGGTCAGAAAAATAATTTTCCTTCCGGGAAAATATACCAGGTAAGTGTTTTCTGAAACGAAATATCCTGCCAAAGAAAAGAAGCATTCGGTTTTCGAAAAAAATTTTGGGCTTCACCGAGTTATCGAAGTTGACCTTTAAAACGACCATTGGGGTAATGTCGTGCACATTCACTTACACAAACACAATTTCTCCCTACACAAATGTTGTTACACATGGATGTAACCAATGAAATTATCTTTGGATCGGATGCTTCCTCATTGCATTCGCTTGAGATGTACGGCTTTACGAGCATGTCAAAGTTGAGTGCACGACATTGCCCCGTTCTAATCTACACAACATATTATGTACTTCACACTTGTATAATAATGAATAAATACATGATAATGCTAAATCTCTACTAATAGAACCACTACCTATCATTTCTCACACATTTTGGTACCTTTAGTATACTCGGAAAACAATGCACGACATTACCCCAAATATTTTGAGGGGGGTTATGTCGCGCACATTTTTTTTTTTCTTCAATTACACAAACACAATTTCTCGCTACACAAATGTTGTTACACATGGATGTAATCAACGAAATTATCTTTCGATCGGATGCTTACTCGTCGCATTCGCTTGAGATGTGCGGCTTTACGAGCATGTCAAAGTTGAGTGCACGACATTGCCCCGTTCTACTCTACCTCAAAACTTGAAAACTGACTAAGTACTTTTTACTTGTGTAGAGACGATGTGGTATGCGATTATATTGGGAAAATTCGAAAAGGGCGCCCAGTGGTCTAGAATGCTATTCTAGCTGGTCATAACTCTTTCCTGGTTTTTTTTTTATAAAAAAAAATATGAATTTCTATGTTTTGGGGGTCGCTGACTCTAAATCTGAAAACAATTTTTTTTAAATCAAAATGGCGGATCCAAAATGGCGGACAATTTTCTTAAAAATTGATTATATTAAGACAAAATTGTGATTAAGGGGGTTTTTGAGGTTGCAACGTTAAATGTGTATCCAGCTATGTTTCTTTGTGTATCAAATCAAAATTATGCACTATGCAAAATATAAAAAAATCTTTAAAATATTCCATAATACATAGGTTGCCTTTTAAGTTTCTGGAATATAGTACCTCTAGTGTTTTCCGATGACAATTTTTCTGACAGCTGAAAAATTTGACATTTCTTAGGGTATGTTTCTTCAGACGTCATGTGCTCAAACTATTTGTCGCAGCACTTTGACCAGTTCTAAGATGATGGCTCTAAAACATGAGTTTTAAGCGCCACAATCGCTTATACGGGCGATGTAAGTCGTTCGCACTTTTGTTTGTTGCTAGTCATGCTTATGCCTAGACATTCCTCGATTTCTCCATAGGTTACAATTAGTCTTCAATTAGTTTTTGTCCATGCCTGGACTCTTTTGACTACTCATAAGTACACTCTGGTCTTGGTTGGAGCTTTGTCGTCAAAACCTTTTTTCAGTCGACTGATAAGCCCTTGTTAAGATAAGCCTACTCGAAAATCGTCAAAAATAGTTGCACGGAAATTTCCACGAGATAGTTCCATTTTTTATATGAATTGAATTTTTCAAGTGAATAAAACACAATGTTACAAAGCGAACTGAAAAATAAGGTAAATTTACCCTTAAGGGGACATCCGCTTTCGTAATTGAAAAGAAAAACACTTTTTAAAAATTTTATTATGAAAAAACTATTATATTTATTGACAAAATTTCTTTTGGACATTATTAAACACTGTTTAAGAAATATGAAAAAAATTTTTTTTTATTTTTAGTTTCCCTTAGCTGCTGTAGAGGGCGCCATCCAAAAGTTACTTTTAAAACGGTAGGAAATATTTTAGACCTCCTGTAACAGATTTTTGAAAAATTCAAAATGGATTTTATTCCTGAGACCTTAAACTATACAATAAGCCTTTAAAATTCATACTTTTTTATATTTTGCAGTTTTTGTATGAATATTTATGAAAAATGCGAAAAAAATTTAGGGACTTACCCTCAAAAAATGCCCCGTAAAAAAAAGGGGGCGATATTTTTTAAAATTTTCAGAGGCTTATTGTATAGTATTTTTTATGAGTAATCGAATGCTCTTTGGTTTTTTAAAATCGGTCGAGTAGATTCGGAAAAAAATTTCCTACCAGTTTAATAAGTAACTTTTGGATGGCGCCCTCTACAGCAGCTAAGGGAAACTAAAAATAAAAAAAAAAATTTTTTTCATATTTCCCAAACAGTGTTTAACAATGTCCAAAAGAAATTTTGTCAATAAATATAATAGTTTTTTCATAACAAAATTTTTAAAAAGTGTTTTTCTTTTCAATTACGAAAGCGAATGTCCCCTTAAAGTGTCAAACCTTTCAACTTTCATAAGAATTTGGATCGGAAAACACTGGGGGTACTATATTCTAGATACTAAAAAGGCAACCTTCGTACATATCTGTGGTATTTTGAAAAAAAAAAAACAACCTAACTCGTAATTGGATACTTTTCAGGAGCGCTTATCTGATTCCCAATAATGTGACTGAATTTCTTTCCTTGATAAAGCGTTGAATCGACTCCTTCAAAGAATTTTACTTGCCTTTATTTGTCAGCTGTCAAACTGTTTTTTTTTTTTTTTTTTTTTTTTTGTTTGCAACACTTTACTTCACTTTAAAAATGGCGACAATTTCAAATCTTGTATGAATTATAGTACCTTATATCTCGGGAACTAAAAACTATAGAAATATAACGATTGCACTAAAAAATGTGTATTTAAATTTTAAATTAATAACTATAATCCTGAAAAATTGTTATTAGGTTTTTTTGTCCGTCGATAGGAAAAAAAGCCCAATGGAATAACGCCCAAAAACAAAAACGAAATAGCGTCCAAATTATTTTCATATGAATTTGGGCGATAATCATTTTGGAAATAACGCCCAAAAAAAAACGAAATAACGCCCAAAAAATAAAATGACGTAAAAACGCCCAAAATAAAAACGAAATAACGCCCAAAAACAAAAACGAAACAACGCCCAAATTATTTTCATATAAATTTCGATAGTATTCATTTGGAAATAACGCCCAAAATTTATTTGTATGAAATTATTTGGGAGTTAAAATAAAATAAAAAAATTATTATATGTATGAAAATTATTTGGGCGTTATTTCATTATTTGTTTTTGGGCGTTATTTCGTTTTTTTATTTTAAACGGAATAACGCCCAAAAACGGCGAAATAACGCCTAAAAAATAAAATGACGCAATAACGCACAAGGCAAAAACGAAAAACCGCCCAAAAAATATAAAATAACGCCCAAAAACAAAAACGAATTAACACCCAAAATATTTTCATATAAACTTGGCAATATTCATTTGGAAATAACACCCAAAATTTATTTGTATAAAATAATTTGGGAGTTTAAATAAAAAAAAAAAAATTCAATAACGCCCAAAAACAAAAAAACCAAATAAGCCCAAATTTTGGGCGTTATTTTCAAATTTATTTGAAAATACTTTGGGCGTTATTTCAATTTTTGCTTATGGGCGTTATTTCATTGGGTGTTATTTCCAAACGCCGGTTTGTCGAAGGTCCACAAATATGAGTATGGCACCGCTCATCTAATTTGTTCCAGTGTATTTTACATATGTACCAATCTAATTTTATCTATATGCGTTCGTCTTTTTATAATTTTTCAACAAAATATGTGACCATGTATGCCTAATAGAAATCCAAAGTTCCAGCTGCAACTTTTGAGAACTTTTTTTTCATAAACTTTTTCCTATTGCAGTTCTTGAGAGGAGATAATATTACTATTTCTTTATATTTTGCAACATTTTACAATGATTTTATCAACTTTAAGCTTGCAGTGTGCTTAACTCGGAAGAAATTTTTCTTAAAGAAAGTGTAGCAGGCAAGGGGTGTATTCCCCCTTTTAATACCCTTTGAGAATAACTTGGACATACCAGAGTGAAGCATTGTAGGTACCAAATGTTTTAATCTGCTTTAAAAGTTTTCAGAAATATGACGGATTTTATTTATATAGGGCGTGTCACCGCCCAATTTTCCATTGAAAATTATTGTTCCTAATGTTTTTTGAATATGTACCATGTACCATGGGCACCGCCCATTTTTCTAGACTTTACATATGTACCTATATACTTAATTATATCTATTAGCATTAAGTATTTTCAGAGATATAATGAATTTACTTTTTTTTGGGGCGAGGTACCGCCCACTTTTTTAAGGAACATTGTTTGTCCCAATGAATTTTATATATTAACTAAATTTAATTTATCAGTGTTAATGTATTTTGCTGATATGATTACTTTAGTTTTTTTGTGGGAGTGGCACCGCACACTTTTTTAGCCTTTTCTTTTAATCTAACACAGTGTTGAAACTTCTTCAAAATTGGTCGGTTAGTTTCCAAGTCAATAAGGAACAATTACACAAACAAACAAAATTTCATTTTCATAAAGTTTATTTTCGTTTTTTTCTGATTACTTGAAAACTATAAAGGATATCTAACAATTTCTAAGGTTTTTGAAATCAACGCTGTCAAATAAATGAAAATTGATATGGAAAGTAGGTGTGTCCGTGGGCGAATTTTGTGTATATTATTAGATTTTAGTTGTTTTAAGCTAAAAAAATATCTGTACCAAATTTCAAGAGCTTAGAGTTCTCTATTATATTCTATTTATGACCACCGTTCAATAAACCCATCCACTGTACGTGAGTGCCACGACCTCTAGTTTAAATACGCTTATTTTTAATTCAGCAATTAACTGATCTATTTTTGGTATGATCATGTGATTTAATGGAGTTAGGCAAATCTAGTTATTAGATTTTCCATAGTTTTGATTGGTATAATTTAAATTCAAACACCAGCGATAATGCGCAAACAATTGCTTTTCTTTTTTCTAATGGTAATTATGAAATAATTTTAAGTTTTTCAATTGTCATGATTACTTCTAATTTTCATAAGTTTTACTCTATTCGGATTCAATATTTTTTAAGTGTTTCACTAAAATGCAGCCAAACTTTCAGCTTGTAAGCTGCTTCATTGGTTTATTGTTTTTCCGAGTTATTAATGTAAGTTATATATATTGCTATGATTGCAGATTTTAAAGCGTCATTTTTACTTCTAGGCACGAGTTTTTCACTTTCTAAACCCACATGCGACTTATGGTCCGGAACATTTTACCAATTTCACAATAACTGCAGATAAAGGAGCACTATCAGTGGATTTCTTTTCCAAAAAGGCTCTGATAACTGGTTTCAAAGTACAATTCGATTATGAAATACGTCATAAAAATTCGAAGCAATATCAAAGGCTGTTCGTGCATACCTTTGATGTTTGTAAAATTCTGGGTAATTTTCAAAATTTATTGTTTAAGAAATGGTACCGTAGTTTTTCGAAATATAGTAATTTCGGAACTGGGCAGTGTCCAATAGCAGCAGGTCATTATATCATGCGCAATTGGACGATGGCTTCCAATGATATACCAACGTTTTACTATCCAGGTGATTATCGTGTTATTGGTCATGGTTTCTATGGGAAAATTAATACAAAATCTGAAGATTTTGTGCTGGAGGCTGTTTCTGAAGCAAAGATAACATAAGTATTAACAGAGGAACGTTAAATGTGAATATCTCTATGTGCAGCAAATCAAAAGTGTGCAGTGCACAACAAAATAAAAAAATTCTTAAAAAATTTCCATAATAGGTAGTTTATTCTAAATTTCTGCTCTTCTAGTTTTTACAGTCTCCTACTAAAGGGTGTTTTTTTAGAGGTATAGAACTTCGAATTGAAATAAAACACAAGAAAATCGTTTTAATGTCCATCAATTTGGCTTTATTGGAAGGATAATTTTATGCCATTAATGTTTAAATATGATTTCGGGCATGTGGCCGCCGCGGCTGGCTCGAATAAAGCCAATTCTACAGGTCCAATTTTCAACCACTTTTTCGAGCATATGGGGCCGTATGTCGGCAATAACGCCACGAATGTTGGCTTCCAAGTCCCCTAACGTTTCTGGTTTGTTGGCGTAGACGAGCGACTTCACATATCTCCAAAGAAAATAATCCAATGGTGTCAAATCACACGATCTTGGTGGCCAATTGACAGGTCCATTCCGCGAAATTATGCGCTCATCGAATGTTTCCTTCAATAAATCGATTGTGACGTGCGCTGTGTGGCATGTAGCGCCGTCTTGTTGGAACCACAACTCTTCCACATTCATGCCATCCAATTCGGGAACAAAATAGTCGGTTATCATGGCTCTATACCGGTCTCCATTAACGGTAGAAGTATGGCCCAATGACTCCACCAGCCCATAGAGCACACCAAACAATCAGTTTTTGTGGATGTAATGGCGTCTCAAGGGTCTCATGTGGATTCTCTTCACTCCAAATGCGGCAATTTTGCTTGTTGACGTAGCCATTCAACCAAAAATGAGCCTCATCACTGAACAAAATTTTGCGATGAAAATCAGCATCGAGATCAATCTCATTTTCGCCCCATACACCAATATCACGACGCATTGCATGGTCTCGCGGCTTTAATTCTTGCACAAGCTAGATCTTGTAAGGTCGCAAGCCAAGATCTTTGCGCAAAATCTTCCATAAAGTTGATGGACAAAGCTCCAATTGCTGTGCACGGTGGCGAATCGATTCATTCGGTTCCTCTTCAACATTTTGCTCTACAGCGGCCATTGTTTCTTCGGTGCGCACTGTTCGACGTCTCTGCGGATGCGTATTATCACATAGAGTAAACGTAGTGCGAAAACGACTTATGGTTAACCGAATTAATTGCTCTGATGGACGAATATGTCGACCATAAAATGGACGGAGCTTGCGGTAAACTTCGCGAACTGAACCATTATTTTCGAAATAAATTTGCACGATTTGCAAGCGTTGTTCTTTTGTCAACCTGTTCATGATGAAATGGCAAACCAAACTGAACATAAATGACATTAGAGTTGCCAGATTTGACCACAAAATGCCAGTTTTATCTCTATTCGAAAAACAAACCTCTATTGATTTGATGTGTCATTTTTCCTTTTACTATAGATATGAACAAAATATCATTTATATCCCTATAATACATAGTTCCAAATAAAAGTCGAATTATGCTACATGTGGAGTATCCGATATGAATATATAGAATAAGTTTGCGACAGTAGTGTTAAATTCGATTTATTTTGGCCCTTTGTTCCCTCTAGAAATAAGAGATTCAATAATGGGAAGCTTTCAGAACCTTTTCGCACCGAGGTAAGAAGTTTGTGGCCAATAACACTAATCTACAAATGATTAAAAATTTTTTCCCCAGTGAAAGCCATTATACATTTTATATGTAAAATGGGCTGTTGATTCCGAAAATTGCATTATTTTTTTTTTGTTTCGTGTCGTTTTCGAGATATCGATCATTTTCGGTTTTCGGACCAAAAAAAAAAAAAAGATAGTTCCACTTAAATACAAATATCTCAAGAACTAATTTTTGTATTCAAACGTATTATATGTCATATTAAAGGTAATTAAATTACCTACAAATGATATTCACATTACTTTTTGGTTGGTTTGTTAGTTTCGGCAAAATAAATTGATTTCTAAAATTAACAAAAAATCAAAATCAACTGCAGATTTATGCAAGAAGAAATAAATTTTTGTATAATTTTTTTTTCTTATATCATAGACTATATATTTGTAAAGAAAATACAATATTACAACAAAATTATTGTTAAGGGGGTTTTGAGGCCGCTGATTTCGAATTCGGTATCATCTTTTTTGTAAACAAAATGGCGAATCCAAAATGGCGGACAATTTTCTAAAAAATTGATTGTATCACGACAAAATTGTGGCTTAAGGGGATTTTGAGGTCGCTGATTACGCATTCGGTATCATCTTTTTTGTAAACAAATTGGCGGTAAATTTTCTTAAAAATTGATTATATCACGACAAAATTTTGCCCTATATGGGAGGTGGGCTTGTCCTTGATTTGATCACGCCCATTATCATCAAATGACTTAATGATATCTATACTAACTCAGATATTAAATTTTATTTTTGTACTTGAAACATTTACGAAGTTATAGCGATTTTAAATTTTTGGTTATATAGGAGGTGGGCGTGACCTTGACCCGATAATGCCCATTTTCACCAAATGACTTAATGTTATCAATAATAACTCAGATATTAAATATTATTGTTGTACCTTAAATATTTACGAAGTTATAGCGATTCCAAATTTTTGGTTATATGGGAGGTGGGCGTGTTTTTGACCCAATCACGTTCAATTTCACGAAGTAACCTAATGCTATCTATACTATCTCAGATATTTAATATTATTTTTGTATTCAAAATATTTACGAGGTTACAGTGATTTTAAATTTTTGGTTACATAGGAGGTGGGCGTGTCCTTGACCCGAACACGCCCATTTTCAACAAATAAATTGATGCTTCTAATACTATATCAGAAATCGAATTTTATTGTCTTACTTCAAACACTTTGGTTGTTATTAGTTTCACGCAACTGGAGCGTTGCAAGAATAAAGAAAAGTCGCTGAAGAAAAACTCATCGAAGTCCATGAAGGGGAGTGATGGGGTAGTCAGATAAATGCGCAGAACCTTCAGAGAATCTCATATTACACACTTAAATGATCTAGCCGTTGCAACTCCATAAAACATGTTAGTTATAGTCCACAGAGTTCAAAATTCGTAAATTTGGGAAATGAAATTAGAGATTTCTTGTGATGATCCGGAAATCCTTTTTATATTAAAAAAAACTAACATCTAAGTACGCAAGTCTTCAGAAAATAGATCAGATTATCCTCACCATAAGTTTCAGGAGGTAAAATTATTTAGTTTTAAAGATAGGTACACTTATTTAAATTTTCACATATTTTAATAGATTTTTGTAAAAAATTGCCATTTTCTGAATTCATCAAGTTTAAGTCGCGAAAACTCCAAAATGGTGTTATTTCTTTGTATTCTGGTACTTGAAATATGTTATTTAGATATTTAACTTTAAATTGGTCCAAAAAAAATATTACTTTTAATACAAAAATGTTCTGAGTTATGACCGGCTAGCGCTCTCTTATAGACCACTGTGGGGCGTGGCAAAAAAGTTTTCTCTAAAATGTTAAGGTTACCCAAGAAAGCAAGTCAAAAAATCAGTTTTAAACTGGAATAAATACAGATCCACACCAAACCTGGTATAAAATCTATGCTACAGTTTGGTACACTCAGAAAAAAAAAGATTGTTAAAACAACAATTTTTCACTCTCAAAAAATTGTTATTTCTAAATTGTTGGAATAAGTATTTTATTCTTAAACCAACAATTTTATTCTTGATATTTAATATTTTTATGCATTTGTCATAAAAAATATGAAAAATATTTTTAAATACAAGCGTCAAACACCAGTTTTGTGAAC
This sequence comes from Calliopum simillimum, assembly GCA_951812925.1. Classification (NCBI taxonomy): domain Eukaryota; kingdom Metazoa; phylum Arthropoda; class Insecta; order Diptera; family Lauxaniidae; genus Calliopum; species Calliopum simillimum. The sequence continues at coordinate 28,816,899 of OX638371.1, forward strand.
AAAAGAAAAAAGCAATTTATATTCCTGAATAAGTTCAAGATAATTTTTTTTAAAAGCTCTATTTAACGAATGAGGGTAAGAAATTTAATTAAATTATTGCCTTTTTTCAACATTACTTTCTGCTATCTCTCTGGCAGCATATGAATTTCATAATCAATTACACCCCGTTGATTCCACTATATGCAGAGAAGCTTCACATGGATATTCGGATGTGCGGACGATGCCGATGCATGGACCTGACGTATCTCAAGACTTTTTACGCTTGGGATTAGCGTACTGTATCCATTTTCTATTGCCACTCACGATAAGGTGCAAAGAACATTTCCTTTTCTGCCGTTGAAGCAACAGTCCACACGCACACGGCTTCATCTCATGCAGCACCCAAGGTCCTAGATTTTGTATCATTTCTATTGCTGTAAGATAAATGGCAAAAAAATACTTATGAACATAACCACAAACATACCAATTATTTATTCTTCTTGCAACTATTTCGTTTCTAAATATTGTCAACAGTTTCGCTTTTAAAACAACAATTGTCGTTCTTAAACTTTCAACAACTTTTTACTTGATTTAAGAATTTTTCGTTTTATTAAAAACATAACAATTTCGTTTTCAAAACAAGAGCAAAAGTTGTTGGGAAGATTTCAACCAACAAAAATTCTTGAGTTAAAACATAAAGTTGTTGGAAATACAATTTCTTTTTCTGTGTGTATACAAACCATTTATGCTTGCTCGTATAAAATGTAGTACCTGGAGACCGATCCCTGCTCGGTCGAAAATCTGATATAATAATTTTTTATTCATATTTTGTGAAGAAATTCGTATCTTTTCGCCTCCAATTTTCATGCTTTCAAAATGATAAATTTGCTAATGAGAACAATAGTAAGAAAAAACTCGGAAAGTAACAAATAGTATAGAAAAATATCAAAAACTCCAAATTTTTTTCGGTGAAATAGAATGCCCTAAAATAAATAAATGGTATGTGCCACACACCCAAAATATTTCGTGTTTTGTATTGAGGCTGAAATATCTTATCTTCAAAGGATCATAACTCGGAAAAAAAGTCTCATTGGAAAAATTCGAAAGGATATTTTAATAAGGAAGAGAGTGGCTATTTCATGCCATTGATAAAAAGAATTTCAGCTTTTCTTGTAGCTATGCTGTAAGAGTGAACACAGCGTTTTCTTCAACTTCAAACAAGGATATTTTAAAATCCTACAGGTATAATGACAGTTCTGCTGATGAAGACGGATTCAGCGTCAAAAAGTACATAAGTCTGCATATAAGAAATGAAAAGTTAATGTCATTTTTTTTTGTTTTGAGCCTCAGTTATTAATTAAAATTTTTATTTTGGTAAAAAGTGGGAGTGGCAATTATTGAACAACGCCCACTTTTCGTTATGCTTTAGATACTCATGATCCAAATTTTATCAAAATATATTGTACCATTTTCGAGAAATAGCATTTAATATGTTTTACTTGCATGGGAGGATCCACGCGCACAGGCGATATTTTGCCCACTTTCAGGTCGCATGTGTCTAATAGCAAGCAGACTCCCTATAGTTAAATTCAGAAAGATTGCTTTAGAAGTTTTCTTTTTATAGCGTATTATATTTTTGGGGGCGGTTCCACGCCCTTCATCGAGTTTTTCCAATATAAAGGCATATCACATATTAATACTTGTTTCCAAGGGTACAATCTCTTGAATTTTCATTAACATTGTTGGAGTCGTTTTCGAGTAATATTGAATCAAAATATTCAACGGTGTAAAAGAGGGCGTGGTTCTTCTTCGATACCGCCCACTTTTCGGTTATAACAAGCCATTAATAAGCAGTACCTACATACCAAATTTCATTAAAATATCTTGTAAAATTTGCGAGAAATAGCATTTAACGTATTTTGCTTGTATGGGAGGTTCCACGCGCAACGGCAATATTTCGCCCACTTTCTGAACAGAGATGCCTTTTAGCAATTATGCACCTCACAGTTAATTTCAGAATATTTGCTTTATTAGTTTTTTTTTTATACCGTTTTATATTTTTGTGGGCGGTGCCACGATCTTCAACGAGTTTTCTTAATATAACGGGGTATCACATAATAATTTTTGTTTGCAGACGTAACACCTCCTCAATTTTCATTAAAATTGTTGGAGTCGTTTTCGAGTAATATTGAATCAAAATTTTCAAGGGCTAAAATGTGGGCGTGGCACTTCTTCGATCCCGCCCACTTTTTGTCTGTTACAAGGTATTATTAATCCGTACCCTCTCACCAAATTTCATCTAAATACCTTCTATGGTTTGCGAGTTATGACTAAATCAAATTCAAAATTAAAGGCTGTGCCACGCCCTCTGGTGAGCATTTACAAAGTTCAAACCTAGCTCATTCTTCATTGTATGCTAATATCTAACACTATTCCAAGTTTCATTAAAATCGCTGTAGCCGTTTTCGAGAAAAAATATTGGCACAGAAATAAGTACAAAGAAACAAAAAAACAAAAAAACAAACATACAATTTTAGCTCGTATAAGAAGAGAAGATACACATAAAGTACTAACACAATTTAAACTGTTTTGGTTTGAATTTTATAGTATCACTATATAAAAATCTTTCATGTTTTTTTGTATCTTCTCTTTTTATACGAGCTAAAATTGTATGTTTTTCTGTTTTTTTGTACTCAATATTTTTTTCTCGAAAACGGCAACGGCGATTTCCATGAAACTTGGAACAGTGTTAGATATTAGTACACAATGAAGAATGAGCTAGGTTTGAACTTTGTAAATGCTCATCAGGGGGCGTGGCACTGCCCTAAATTTTAAATTTGATTTGATCAGAACTCGCAAACCGTACAAGGTATTTAGATGAAATTTGGTAAACGGGTACGGCTTAATAATATCTTGTAACAAACAAAAAGTGGGCGGGATCGAAAGAGTGCCACGCCCACTTTTTAGCCTTTGAAAATTTTGATTCAGTATTACTCGAAAACGACTCCAACAATTTTAATGAAAATTTAGGAGATGTTACCTCTGCAAACAGGGATTATAATGTGATACGCCGTTATTTTGAGAAAACTCGTTGCAGGGCGTGGCACCGCCCACAAAAATATAATGGAGTTTATGGATTCCATACTTCGGAAAACTCAAGTGAACGTTTTACTTCATGCAGGTGCATTTTAACATTTTTTTTAGACATTTTATTAGTTATTGAGGAGGTAATTTTTTTGTAATTTTAATTTATTTTTCAATATTTAAAATACTATATTTTATCCCTAAACTTTTTGTTGCGTAGAGTTATGCTACGGAGGGCCTAACAAAAGTTCGCTTAGGAGGTGTCATGTTATAAATTTTTTTTAGAAAGATCGGTCAAAATAGAGAGAAGAAAACGTAAAATTCGTGAAACAATGTCAGCAGATATTCCAGTGCCAACACAGTAAGAGATTCGGTTTGCTTATTTTTTTGGACTTCGACGTAAGCTCAAGCCTCTGGATATATTAAGTGAATGCCAAATAGCTTTTGAAGTTAATGCGCCATCCCTCGTGACTATTTCAAAGTGGTTCCAAAGATTCCAGACTGGTTAGTTTTCTGTGGAGGACGAACCTCGAGAAGGCCGCCGAAAATCTTCGACTGATTATGCAAGTGTAGTGTTGGTAAATTCTAAATTTGATGAAGATTCAAGATTGACCCAGGAAATCATTGCTGAGGAACTGGACTTGCATGCCATGGCTGTATCGCGAAAGTTTAAAAATTATCTTGGATACACGAAGAAACCTGCACGATGGGTTCCTAGAATCTTACGTGATGCTCAAGGCACGTTAGCGTTTTGCTAGTAATTTCTTGAAAAAATTCAAAAACAGAAAGTCTAACACTTTTAAAAAAATTGTTACACGTGATGAAGCATGGTTTTACAAGTACGACCCTGAAACCAAACAACAATTCATGGTATGGAGCCCAGAAGGTGCAAGTCCACCTGTTATAGCAAAGCAACAAAAGTCAGCAACAAAAGTAATGATGTCAGTTTACTTCACCAGAGAGAAAGTTGTAGCTGCTATTCCTTTGGAAAAAGGTCAGACGGTTACTGCTAAGTACTAAGTATACTGAAACCGGCTTACCAAAAGTTTTCCAAAGTTTATTGGGAAAGGAGCTACGCCGCTACTTTATACATCACGATAATGCGCCAGCGCACACTGATGAAAAAGCGGCCGATTTTATTGCGCTTTCAGGCATCGAAAAAATTCGTCCAGTACCTTTTTTCCCAGATCTAGCGACTTGTGACTTTTGGTTGTTTCCAAAAATAAAAAAAATATTAGAGAGGGAGAGTCTTCAACAACAATGAGGAGATAATAAACGCGGTTAGTGATGAAATTGTAAAACTGCTAAAAGCCGATTTTCAAGATGGATTTATCGACTTCAAAAATGTATCAAAATAAATAGGCGGGGAGCCGGAGACAGTAAAACTGCACTTATACGGATTTTCAAAATTTTTGTATAAATCGTATGGTCATAGGTACAATTTAAGCCTGCACTAGTATTTTTTAGCAATTTGCACTCACACCGATTTCAATTTAAAAAATACCATTTTGTTGGAAATTTTTTTTAATTTTAGAAAAGATTGGTGTGCCAACTGATATCCTGGCACAAAGTTCTGGCATACCGATTTAAAGAGAATAAATGCTAACAAAATTTTTTTTTTAATTAGCTCATTTTTAGTTCTATTTTGAAAATATTTCAGTTTGAAAGCTCAAAACTTGACCAATTATATCTAGATCAGTGATGAGCACTAACCCATTAATACCCAACGATAACAACAGTAGATGTATGTATTCTCCTGTAACTCCTAGGAGGAGCTTAGGGCCAAACTAAAACGTATCCATCTGTCACGATCATTTTCAATGACTTTCTCTATTCTTGGATTTCCTTATGCAGCGACTTTTTCTACGTGTTTCTCGGTCTACCACGTCTCAACTGCTTTGTGGACTCCACTCAAGGGCCTGTCAACAGACTTCGCTGTGTGGTTTCTCAAAGTATGACTAATCCATCCCTACTTCTGATTGCATTTTTAGTATAATTCGGTGTTTGAGATAGTACGAAGTGGTCGTGACTTGACTCCATCCCTATTATATCTAGGGGTTGAAGCTATATTATAAACTGGTATGACAAGTATTTTGGTACTTTTTAAATAAAATGCAGGGTGTTTATGTTAATGTTTCGATGATTTTGAGAGTTGAAAGAGAAGTCCTAGACTAAAAAAAGAATTGTATGGAAAAAAATAGTTTCCTGACTTGTTTTCGAAAAAAAAAAAAAATATTTTTGCTTCACCCCAACGTCTTAGAGAAAACTTTAGCATCTTAGCCGGTGGTACGAGGTTTCTAACGTTGGATTTAGTTTAAAGAGCTTTAAAGGATTTTGCAAAGTTATGGGCCCTTAAATTTGAAATTTTCAATATTTTTTATTTATATTTTGTGATGAAATTTGTATCTTTTCGCCTCTAATTTTCATGCTTTCAAAATGATAAATTTACCGATGAAAATAATAAAAAGATAAACCTCGGAAAGTATCGAATGGTATAGAAAAATATCAAAAACTCAAAATTTTTTTTCGAGAAATAGAACTCCCTAAAATAAATAAATGGCTTATGCTAAACACTCAAAATATTTCATCTTTTGTATGGTTGAAACTTAGCTTCAAAGGATCATAACTCGGAACGTAAGAGCCCTATTGGATGCCATTAATAAAAAAGATGTTACCGTCGCACAGTGGCGTGAAAAGCATATATTTTGGACAAATGACAATTCCTGGGACTTCAGTTTATAAATATGAACAATTGTTTTTTAAACTCAAAGCTCAAAAACTCTAGGGTGTTTCGAAAACTAAATTTTTTTCCAATATAAAAAATAAAAAATGTTTAGCTTGGAAATTGCGACTTTTTTTTGTGATTTTTCTGTGAAAACAAAAATTTTGTAGCTGCAATTTTTCTTTCAAAATCCCTCTTCCCCGCTTATTTGACGCACTTTTATTCTTAATTTTTCTAAAAAAAAAAACTACAGCTACAAAATTTTTGTTTTCACAGAAAAATCACAAAAAAGCTGCAACTTCCAAGCTAAAAATTTTTTAGTTTTTACACTGAAAAAATTAAAAATTTTCGAAACACCCTAAAATTTTCGAGCTGCAAAACTATTCTTTCCACAGCAAAATGACAGCAAAAAATTATTTAAAACTATAACTAATCTATAACTGACATTTTTTATAATTTCTCATAATTTTTGAATAAAACTAGAATTTTTATGTAAAATTAAAGTCCGCCATATTGGATTAGCCATCTTAGATTTTCGAATTTTGGAATTCCGCTCGTGGAAATTGAAACCTAATCGATAACAAGAAGTTTAAAAATAAATTGCTCAAATTCATAAACTGGAGTCCCAGGAATTGTCATTTGTCCAAAATAAATGTATGCTTTTCACGAAAGTGTTTGCAAGGGGGTGAAGAACGTGAGCGGGACTCTTCTGGCTACGGCTAGCAAAATCAGTTTATGGGGAGGTTCTTTCGGCCTTACCCATCCGTACTTTGCGATTACGATGAAAAATAAAATTTATAAGAATCCCTGATTTGCCTTTATTTAAACAGATACCAAAGACTAAAATCAAATCAACTAGCCCTATCGACCCGAAAAAAACTGTGGGGTACTCAATATTTTTGATAGGTTAATCTTGGAAACTTAATTTAAGTCAAATGTTTGACCGTCTCTAAATTCAATTTTTCACCGCCAGAGGCGTTTCCGGTCTATACTCCAAACAGATGTTTTTGATTTGAATTTTTGGGATATAATGTCCTTGGAGTCGCTATAAGAAAATATAGTAGTTACAAAAAATTGCATTAATTTTATTAATTCATTCAAATTAAGTGACGCTAATAACCGAGTTATGTATATATTAAAAAATTTTTATGATATATTGTCCCAACCGGTTAGGAAGGGTTAAAAGCACTACAAAAGAAATTATTAACTTATAAGCCAGATAAACAAAACTATCTTAAAGATTAGAATAATAATAGCCGATAATCGTTTCAGCACAACATATGCATCTTTTGGTGTTATTGAGATTCACACTCTCTACCCTCCCAACCATGATTCTTTATGTATATTTTTGCAAGAATCCCTATAGTCGTCTATCGATGTCACCATACCAACACAGAAATTAATGCGAAATTAGCAATTAATTTTGAAGAAATTATAATTCTTTTATTTATTATTTAAGTTCATTTTGTTTCATAGAAATCCAAAAAAAAATTATTTTTATAGACAATTTTTTAAATTATAGTTTAGCTTAATTAACAATTTCATCATTAGGAGCTTGTATCTTATTGAAAATGTGTAAATTTAAAAGTACATGAACAAAACATGATAAAAAATTTATAAGCACAAATCTCCTTTGTAGTTATTGGGGTGTAAACTGCACTGAAAATATGAATATACTTTCTTAGATAAAGTTTCTCCAAGTTATTCAAACTTAATGATTTTCGCTAAGCTAAAAATTTTATTTGTAAACTTAAAACTTTTGAAAGGAGAATGTTGGTTAAGTCATTCTCTTTAAAAGATGATTTGAGGTCATCAGCAAAAAATAAAGCGATTTAAACCTTAAAATTTAAAATGCAATAGTTTAAAAGTTACGGACAGTTAAAGCAATTTACCGAATTAAGGCCCAATTTTGAAGCTTTAAACGGATAACGTCTGTGTCTTTTTTTTTGCACCACCGTAGACCAAGTGAAAAACTTGGATTAAGGTTTTTATTGCAATTTAAAATATTGGGCCCTGCAAACCTTTACAATATTATATTGATAATTTTTTATTATTATTTTTTTTATGTCCTTGGACGTATTGCCATATGAGCATACCTCATCGAATGTCCAAATCCACGAAATGCTTCCCAAAGAATACCTTCATACTGGATATTGTTGCCGTATATTCCATTTAAAGAGCTAAGAAATATGAATGTTTATATCAGTAACAAAAAAAAAAAAAAAAAAAACATGGATTACCTCATACCACATGTAGAAAACCACCACGCCCCTTTTCTGATTTCAGCAGCACAATTATTTTGATGTTTATCGTTGTCTTTGTCATACGTAGACCATTTAAAACCTTTTTGGCTTGTTAAAGAGTCACCAGCAGTACCATCATAACGGCCAATAGTTTTTAATTCATATAACTCATCATCGTTCCCAATGGCAAAATGACTATATTTTGCCCAAGCTGTTTTGCCATTGCGATCTTCTAATTGCACCCAAAGCTCTTGTTCCGTTGATTTTGTAAGGGCGTAAATTTTATCCAATCCAATCCAGACATTTTTTTTCAAGTCACCAAATCCACGTTGGTACATACCCCAATTCTGATAAAAATCGGTGGTATTGTCTAGTCTTCTTTGGATTATCAGCCATGTACCATTAATGATATCTTCCTCCACAAACTTACCAACCATCTTCATGCAGTATACATCAAACGGACCGATATTAGAGTTTGTCACATTAATTTGGTAGACGCCCTCTAGACCATTTTCTCCCATAGCGTCAGCGCAATTTGTCGGTGACGATTTCACAGGTCTTGGTGTTGTAGTTTCAGATGTCAAACGATCAGTTGTTGTTGTATTTTTGGGTTTTGGAGGATCAGTTGAATTTTGATATTGACAGCAACAGAAAGGAAGCGTTTGTGAAACCGTAAAAATTTCTGCGGTTATAACCATCTGCTGCTCTACACTGAAAAGATTGCAAGTGCTATTAGTGGAATCAATTAAGCTATAAATTAGGTAAAAATGAAAATGAGGAAATCCTCAAATTCAGCTCCGGTATCGGTGATTTTATATTTTTTACAATTCTTTTTTTTTTTATTTAAAATCAGGAAAATTTGGCAGCTGGGACGAAATGATTTGGTTTTTGAAACAATATCTAAGATAATTATGAAAAGAAAAAAAAAATAAAACAGACTAAATTAAAAATAAACATTTTCAATGTATTTCGAATCTGGCACCACAATCTCTTCTTATACAAACTAAAATTCTATAGAAAATTAAAAAAAAACTTTTTCCCTATTTTTCGCAAGAACGGCTGTAGCGATTTTAATGAAACTTTGAAAACTGAAATTTAATTTGATCATATCTCTTGAACAATGTTAGATATGTTGATGAAGTTTGGTACATAGATATTAACAAGCAGTGCCTCATAATGAACAAAAAGTGGGCGTCATCCAAAAAAGCAACGCGCACTTTTAAGCAATTGAAAATGTTGACGAAACGAAAACTTTTAGGTTGGGACATCTCTGAGAAATAAAAAAATTCAAATACTTAATTAACTAGGTAGGTTTTAAAGAAAAACTAGTAAGGGTGTAACCTTTGGTCTGGCCAAACATTAAATACCCTACACTGCAGTATTTTAAAAATTTTGCTCATATGGGAAGTACCACGCCCTTTTTTCTGAGTTCACCCAGTTTTTGCTCAGGAGCTGCATTTATAATTCTTAGTGTCTGAGTAAAATTTGGCTCGATTAACTCAAAAAATGCTTTCAGTATAGCTTTTTGAAACTTTTGTTTATATGGGAGGTGCCACGCCCCCTTGTCCGAATTCGACCAGTTTTTTCTCAGAGCTTGCGCTTACAATTCGCAGCATTTGGTATATATTTTTTGGATGGGCGGTAGGCGTGTGCGTTTACCGATTTCATTCATTTTCAATCCAACGTGCTAACTTTGATGACTTAGGTAGCATACCAAATTTCATTGAATTATCTTGCTCAGTTTTTCCAAAAAATGTATTTCCACACACAGCCTGCTAGCCAGACAAACGGACATGGCTATATCCACTTACTAGGTGACGCTGATCAAGAATATATATATACTTTTCTATAACTGCCACGCCTTCTTCTTTGCGTTACAAACGGAAGGACAAAGTGAATATACAGTGGGTGAAAGGCATACAAACTAGTGCTATCAAACACCATATCATATTTTTATTTCCAGAGATAACATCCCCTAAATTTTCATCCGAAGCTGTTTCCGAGTATCAAATAATAGGATATCTTCTATTTTATAAGTCGTACGAAAAGAGCTCTGAGAATTTTGTTGATAGAAAATTACTAGGGCTATAAAATTGTTCAGAACTACTTTTCTGAAAAAGTTATCGTTAGTGTGATGTTTGCAAAAGACTGATTTTTTCAACCTTTGACCTTGAATATCTCGAAAAAGGGATCTGATATAATTTCAAAGTTTTGTGTTTTTACTTTCACAATCTAAGAAAACAATCTGCATTGATAGATTTCTGGTCCATTTTAGTCGGATTAGGTTTTGCTTCATGCCTAAAGTGGAAAGGTATGCCAGTTCGCAATTGAGCTCTTGTGATTAAAAACTTTTTGTATACGTATTCGCTCACAGATGACCGTTCAACTCTGACAGTAGTCGTGTCAGTACGACTTATGCAGCTTATGCAAAATATAAAAGCTTGTAATAAACTTTTATATATTGAGAAAATGTGTAAGTATTGTGTTTGGTTATCACTGCTTTAGATGAAGAAATACAATTTTTACGATTTTTCGGAAAAGTATTGGGCTTAGCACAAATCGAATGGTTGTTGCAATAGATATTTTCAGTGTTGTCGTGCTTAAATGTGTAACTTAAGATAGTCCTTTTGCCTTTTTTTTTTTTTGTTTCCTTATTAACTGAGAAGTACCGATGATTGGGAAAATGTAGTACCTGAGAGATAAATATGTATGAAGTCACGTTTTTTGGTGTTCCGTTTTTTTAATAAATTAACGTGGAAATACGCTGCTTTAAAGTAAACAAATTGTTTTAATATCAGTACCGATGCACTGTTTCTCATATACAAATAATTGGATTATCTGAAATTGTCTTAATTTATTATTTGAAAAAATTTTAAATTTTCCATTCGCCATCTAAATTGTACATTAGCTAATCCGTCATTGTTCGCTCATTCTTCTTCTAATTACATCTTTCAATTTTAAGATACTTGTTCGTTCAATTTTTAGATACTCGAAGCTCTCAGAATTTTCAATTACCTCTCGACTGGTGAATAGATAATACAGAGGGAGGCAATTGACGATTTGTAGGACATCAACATTGAAAAATCGTCAGTCCATTATATGAAAATTCGTTAGTTGTGGAATTAGTACTAGTCCTGTTTGGAAGTAGTGAAAGACTAGTCATGCACTAGTCCGATTAACTGCATTGTTACTTTAATCACCTCTCATAGCTGTCGATTGTATATTCGATTGAAAAGGAGTTACAAGAGTTTCGGGACAGGATCATTTTGTACAACAGATAAATGTCAACAATTTAAATGTTGCTTTAGGAAAACCTATTTTTTATAATTATCCTGGTTTTTAACTTACATTGTTTCCATGAGTACACTCAAGTTTTTATTGTCAGTCTGCACTTTTGCCTCTAGTTGATCAAATCGAATATTATTGTTTGTTTCCATTTTATCCATATGCCTTTGCATTCGATCCATATGACTTTGCATTCGATCCATATGGCTTTCAATTTTATCAAATCGCAAATTATTGTTCCTTTCCAATTTATCCATGTGTTGGAGTATTTCTCTTAACATGTCATTATTGAAGTCATTTCTCACTGAGTCCTGAAAAAAAAAAAAAATTTAAATTTAATTTTGCCTCAATAAAAGGATTTTTGTTATTTCGACTTTTCATACCTTGGTGGTTGTTGAATTGCTTACGTTTGCTAGACTGGCAAGCAAAATAATTAAAGCAGTTATAATTATCAAAACCATTTTGAAGCAGGTAATTATACGGAAATTCTCTTACTAACTGGAATTTTGAGAAATGAACTATTTATATCTGGGTATTCACGTGTATCTGAGCGTAAAACTTAAAACAGCTGTTTTAAAATTTCGGGTAACAGTGATAATATAATTCACAATTCGTTCAAAAGGCCGCACCAAACAGCAGACGGTGTTTGGTTAAGTGTCCTTTGTCGGCACTCCTAGAAAGGTCCTACATTTTTTTCAGAGTTTTTGGTTCCACTTCGCAAAGTGTGAAGCTCTGTACAAAAATTAAGCAAATTGGAACAAGAGGGCAAGAAAGAACCCACATTTCGATCGAAATACCGACAAAGCTATACGTAACTTTTGTTCTTTATTACGTAAGATATACGTATTTCATATATTTCATTTTAGTACAGTAAAATTTCATAATATGAATCGGGTGACATTTTGTTAGGAATGATTAAAATTGTTTTCTATTTTCACAGAAAATTAACTAAATAGTATCGAATTGATGACATTATGTTAAAACTAGTAAGGATGTAAATTTTGGCCTGGCCAAAAAATAAATACCCTACACTGCAGTATTTTGAAAATTTTGCTTATATGGGAGGTGCCACGCCCCCTTGTCTGATTTCACCCAATTTTTGCTGAGAGCTTTCATTTATAATTTTTAGTGTCTGAGTCAAATTTGGTTCGAATATCTCAAAAAACGCATTCAGTATAGCGTTTTGAAGCTTTTGCTTATATGGGAGGTGCCACGCCCTCTTGTCCGAGTACACCCAGTTTTTGTTCAGAGCTTGCATTTATAGTTTTTAGTGTCAGAGTGAAATTAAGTTGGATTATCTCAATAAACTTTTTCAGTATAGCATTTTGAAACTTTTGCTTATATGGGAGGTGCCACGCCCCCTTGTACGATTTCAACCAATTTTTTCTGAGAGCTTTCATTTATAATTTTTAGTGTCTGAGTCAAAGTTGGTTCGAATATCTCAAAAAACGCTTTCAGTATAGCGTTTTGAAGCTTTTGCTTATATGGGAGGTGCCACGCCCTCTTGTCCGAATTCGCTCAGTTTTTCATCAGAGCTTGCGATTACAATTCATAGTACTTATATGTATTGTGGTTGCATTGTCGTGAAAAATACTCCTAAAATTGCATTTTGAATATAATTTTTGTATGGGCGGTAGGCGTGTCCGTTGACCGATTTTGCTCATTTTCAATCCCCCGAGCTAACTTTGGCGACGGAGGCAGTGTACCAAATTTCATTGAATTATCTTGCTTAGTTTTTCCAAAAAGTGTATTTCAACACACAGCCAGCCACCCAGCCACCCAGCCAGCCAGCCAGCCAGCCAGCCAGCCAGCCAGCCAGCCAGCCAGCCAGCCAGCCAGCCAGCCAGCCAGCCACCCAGCCAGCCAGCCAGACAGACGGACATGGCTATATCGACTCAGGAGGTGACGCTGATCAAGAATATATATACTTTTCTATACCTGCCACGCCTCCTTCTCTGCGTTACAAACGGAAGGACAAAGTGAATATACCCTGGGTGTAGGGTATAAAAATGATATCGGTTAAATAACTGATTATTTTGGTATGTAGTATGTATGACATTACTTTTGCCTCGTAATACAACTTAGGCTTTTTGCTGCGGCCACTTCGAAAATATTGGGTGTACAACTTAAAAACCGGAATTTGACAGTGGATGTCCGTACTAACAAACATCGTGAAAGATCGAACTTTATATATATGTCATTTTGAAGGTACATTTGACAGCTGTCAAAATCAGTTAACAAAACAATTTTATATTGTGTGCATCATTATTATTTTTCACGATGAATAACTTCGAAAATTGGAGAAAAAGACAGCATTTGCGGGAGGGTTCTAGTGGGTCATTTTTTTGCAAAGAAAACAGCTGCCGAAAGTCATCGCATTCTTGTAGAAGTTTATGGGGACTATGCTTCAGCTGAATCAAGCTGTCGTGAGTGGTTTAAAAGTGGTTATTTTGATGTCGAAGACAAAGAACGTCCTGGTCAGGACCAGCTAGGTGTGATCCATTATGAGCTGTTGCCAGGTGGCCAAACCATTAATGCTCAATTCTATCGTCAACAATTGATCCAATTGAAGCAGAAAATCCAGGCAGAGCGGCCAACGTATGCGACCAGACATGAGTCAATCATTTTCCACCACGATAACGCTCGGCCACATATTGCTGCCCCAGTCAAAAATTACCTGGAAAACAACGGAAAACAACGGATGGGAAATTTTGCCTCACCCGCTTTATAGCCCAGACCTTGCACCATCAGACTACCATTTGTTCCGATCGATGCAGAATGCCCTATCAGGAATACGCTTCACTTAAGTTCAAGATATCGAAAATTGGCTCGATTAATTTTTTTGCGATGGAATTCATAAATTGCCTGAAAGATGGGGAAATGTTGTAGCTTCCAATGGACAATACTTTGAATAAAATATATTGTAACATTTTTCCACAATAAAGCATCAAATTTCGCTAAAAAATTCCGGTTTTTAAGTTGTACACCCATATCTAAAAGCAAAAAACTGCTGCGGGCTTAAAAGCACAGTTTTTTTATTAGACCATACATCGTAGATTAACAAAAAAAAAGGTCCACCGTTCAAGAGCGTCTCAAACAACTCACCCCCCTCCCCTTTTGGTAGTTTAAAGATCAAAAAAATTCAGTTTTCGACAAATAACTACTAGGCGTCGGACAAAAAATGTTTTTAATAAAGAGTTATAGCTGATGTATTTCTGCACATTTTTATACCCTACACCCAAAGTACGTACTGATATTCACTTTGTCCTTCTATTTGAAACTCGGAAAAGGAGGCTTGGAAGGAATGAAATAGTATATATAACGTAAACGCAAGAGATGTGGCACCCCTGGGTTGATATGGCACCCCTATCAATTTCAATACTTTCAGCTTTCATAGTGAATCTTTGTGATACTGAAGTGGTTGCTAGAAGAAGCCTAGGGATGAGTTATCTTAAAAAACCAGCTGAAATGGAAATAAAACCTGAAGCTCAGAAAAGTTTGAGATTTTATATGAAAGAAATAAAACGGATTTTGGTTTAAAATTATGGAATTTTTATTATGCAGAATAACAATCTTACCGGTGAAACCTATGTCTTGATGCTTACAGAGCTGTGAACTAAGTGACCGAAAATTCACTTAGGTCAATTTTTGATCAAATTTTAGGATGTGAAGTTAGTAACAAAAGTAAAGGTTTTTAGCACTTAATTTTACAATCTGAACGCCATCTGAAGGTGAGCGGCAACATATTTCGTATAGTAAAATAATGTTGCCATCGGAAACAAACACATAGCATTCAATTATGGATAGTGCGCGAAAGAATTCGTGGTATGTTGTTCGTTTAGCTGTATTTGCAATAATACCTTGTGTGTGGGATTTTTTAAAAAATTTTGGAAATGTAAATGACTGACTTTTGTTTTGCATATACTTTCAGAGGTAACAGAGCGGTGAGTATTTGATTCAGCTTTATGGTGCATATATCAAACAAACAGAATTGAATGTGATTTCGTTTTCGGATGAACACGAGACCGAGTGAACATGGCACTCGTTTCATGGCATTTTTACTCGGTATATACTGAAAGGGAGATATGGCACCCGAATACTGCGTGTGATATGGTTCTAATGCCATATCTCTCATTGTTTATTATAAGATATTTGGGAGTACAAATATTCTTACTTAGTGCTAAATCTTTGTGTTTCGGTTTTCTGTACTTTGTTCAAAATAAACCTGACTGAACTATGGATGTAAAGGGGCAACAACCAGCATCTGTCATAACACGGACTCATCATCCAGGAACGCATTCTAGAACCAAGCACATTCATTACATGCAGCATTTAATCCAAGAAGTAATTGGACATGGAGCAATTCCTTTGAAATACTTGCTTCACCTACACTTCTCATAACAAACTTAGTTCTTCATTGAATATTTTATAAATATGAACGTGACTTTTATTCAATTTTTTCATTTCGTAAATAATTTTCAATTACTTCTGGATTTTTATCAACTGGTATTTACCCCTTCAGTTCAAATAAAATTCTAGATCACGCCTTTTTAAAGGATTACATTGAGAAAAATCAAGGGCAAAATATGGCTGAAGTTCTTCAATGTACTACAGAAACCTTCAATGATTGTGTATTAATTATTATTTGATTACTTAAAGGTTTTCTTTTGGATATGCTAGAAAATCCTGTACATGTCTTAAATGAAATAGCGCCTGTACCAACGACATCGAAAAGTTCTAAGCCGAGCAGGAGAAAATAAACGGCAAGAATTCTAACGTATCCCGAAAATGTGGTCCAGCAGAAAACAAAAAATTTGAAAAGCAAAACACAGCCAAAGAAGAAAACTTATAAACGCAAGTTGGTAACTAACTATGCTTCTTCCTGAATGTGTTGGATGCGGAGAGAATGTGGACGATCCACTAAAAACTGGATCCAATGCGAAGTGTACTGTATTATGTAGTAACATGAAAAATGTAAGGACTGCCCCAGAAAAATTTGATACTTTTATTCCCTAAGATTATGATTTACCTGATGATCGTGCATGTCGAAATATGGGTGCTATTTTTTCTATATAACATGACGATTAAAAATAAACACAACACTTGGTAAACAAACTTCAAACGATAAAGATGTCTAGCAATCAAGACCAAAAGCGCGAACTAATGTTAAACACTTACCTGCAAAAACCAAAATTAAAATATTCAGCCATCGCTAAAAAAACAGGTGCATCAAAAATCACTGTCCAAAGGGTTATTTCGAATTATAGAAACTGTCAACTTATTACGCGGAAAAAGGGTTCAGATAGAAAAGCCAGTATAGACCCACATTTAGTGAAAAAGTTGAAGCGTCTTTTTAAGCAGAATCCCAACACTTCAGAACGGAATATGGCTGCCAGAGTAGGAATCTTCTATAAACAGACTAAAGAAAAAACTTAAGTTTAAGACCTACAGAGTTCAAAAAGTACCAGACCGTTCCGATGAAAATAAGTTACAGGCTCAAAAGCGAGCACGAAAGTTATGTGTCAGTTACCTGACTAAATTTGACTGCTGCATAATGGACGATGAAACATACGTTTAGGCAGATTTTAAACAGCTAACAAGACACGAATTTTACACCTGTTCGGAGGAGGGGCGGATACAGAGCAAATTTAAAGAGAAGAAAATTACAAAATTTCCCAAGCACTATATGGTTTGGCAGGCCATATGCACCTGCGGTCTGAGAATCAGTTTTTTTGTAACACAGGGCACAATTAACTCGAAAATGTATATTGATGAATGCCTTGAAAAACGTTTTGCCATTTATTCGTGAGCACGGGGGTATTGTAATGTTCTGGCCTGATTTAGCAACCTCTCACTACTCTAAAGCCACCAAAGAATGGTACAATAGCAATAATGTAAATGTAAACTGCCCAGAGCTTCGACCTATTGAGAGGTATGGGTCTTTAATGAAATCAGATCTTCGGAAGAGTAAAAGAAAGTGTCAAGCCCTGTACAAAAATTAGGCAAATTAAAAAAAGAGGTTAGGGAGCAAACAGAAAAACTAAATATCTAAAATAAATAAATTGCTGCGTACTAACAACTTAGCACAGTTGTTTACTTGACTACAGTTACTTTAAAGAAACAAAGTTCACCACTCAAAATTGTGTTAAACCCACCTTTTTTGGGGGTTCAAAGGTCAAAAAAGTCAGTTTTTGACAAATAGCTTAAAAACTATGTGTCGGACATAAAAAGTTCTGAAACAAGTGTTATATCCAACATAATTCTGCACATTTTTATACACAGGGCTTAATCACGTTGTCCTTCCATTTGTAACGCGTAGGCGTGGCAGGAATGGAAATGTATAGCTTCTTTTCTTATACGAGCTAAAATTGTTTTTTAAAAAAACTTAGGTGAGCGATGCACATTCGTATAGAATGAAGCTCATTAGTTGCTCACGGAATCTTATACTGAATATGCTCCAAACGTTGGAGTGTGTTAAAGTGGTTCGCACGATTTAAAAGTGGTGAATTTGACATCGAAGGCAAAGAAAGTCTAGGGCAGCCAAAAAGTTTGAAGTCGATGAATTGGAAAAATTTCTTGATCTTCCGATGGACAATACTTTGAATTATGTATTAATTTATTTTGTTATCGAAATAAATGCATATTTTTAGCAAAAAAAAAACGAAATTTTTGAGTTGTAGACCCATTAATTATTTCGTATTTCCTATACTATACAATATATTTTGATGAAATTTGGATATAGGTGCCGATTGTCAATACAATCAAATGGGCAAAAAGTGGGAGGCATAAAAGGAGTGCCTCACCTACTTTTTGGTTTATTTTCCTCTATAGTATGAAAACCAGTTGTAAATTGTGGGGTGCTCTCGACTTTTGGCCAATTTACTATCGATTTAATAACTTTTATCGCTTATTTTTGGCATTTTGAAATCAATTAGTTGTCAAGTTTTTGACAAAAAAAAAAATGAAAGCTATTTTACTCCTTAGAGTACCGAAAAAAAATTAAAAAACATTAACCAATAAAAAGGCGGAAAAACCGAGCCATTTGTTTTTGGTCACCATTTGTTTAATGACCTTAAAAAAATGCCGCTTATTGCTTTAGTACACTGCTCGGTCGAAAATCTAATCCGATATTTTTTGAAGATCTTTTATTCATATTTTGTGATGAAATTTGTATCTTTTCGCCACCAATTTTCATGCTTTCAAAATGATAAATTTTCCGATGAGAATAATAAGAAAAAACTCGGAAAGTATCTTAATTCTTTTGGTGAAATAGCATACCTTAAATGAATAAATGGGATATGCCTCGCACCTAAAATAGTTTGTATTTTGTATGGGGGCTGAAATGTCATAGCTTCAAAGGATTATAACTCGAAAAAGAAGAGTCCTATTGGATGCCATCAATAAAAAAGAATTTCACATTTTCTTTTAGCTATGCTGTAAAACTGAACACACCGTTTTTTTTAACTTCAAGCAAGGATATTTCAAAATCCTGCAGGTATAATGATAGTTCTGCTGATGAAGACGGATTCAGCGTCAAAAAGTGCATAAGACTGCATATAGGAATAAACAGTTCATTCCATTTTTTTTTTTTTTTTTGTGACTGAGCTATTAACCAAAATTTTTACTTTGATAAAAAGTGGGAGTGGCAATTATTGAGATACTCATTATCCAAATCCGTACACCAAATTTCATCAAAATATGTTGTACATTTGCGAGAAATAGCATTTAATGTATTTTACTTGTATGGGAGGTTCCACGCGCACCGGCGAATTTCGCCTACTTTCAGTTTGTAGGTGCCTAAGAGCAAGTAGACTCCCTACAGTTAAATTCAGAAAGATTGCTTTAGTGGTTTTTTTTTATAGCGTATTATATTTTTGTGGGCGGTGCCACGTCCTTCCATGAGTTTTCCCAATATAACGGCATATCACATATTAATAATCATTTTCAGGGGCACAATCTCTTACATTTTCATTATAATTGTTGGAGTCGTTTTCGAGTAGTATTGAGTCAAAACTTTCAATGTTTTTTGGTTATTACAAGGCATTGATAAGCAGTACCTATACACAAAATTTCATTAAAATATCTTGTAACATTTGCTTGTATGGGAGGTTCCACACGCAACTGCGATATTTCGCCCACTTTCAGATAATAGATGCCCTATAGCAATTAAGCTCCTCACAGTTAATTTCAGAACTTTTTCTTTATTATTTTTCGTTCTATACCGTTTTATATTTTTATGGGCGGTACCACGCCCTTCAACGAGCTTTCTCAATATAACGGTGCATCACATAATAATCCCTGTTTATAAAGGTAACATCTTCTAAACTTTCATTAAAATTGTTGGAGTCGTTTTCAAGTAATATTGAAATTTTCAGACGCTAAAAAGTGGGCGTGGCACTACTTCGATTGCCTGTTACAAGGTATTACTAAGCCGTACCCGCTCACCAAATTTCATTCAAATACCTTGCATAGTTTGCGAGTTATGACTAAAACAATTTTAAAATTTAGAGCGGTGCCACGCCCCCTGGTGAGCATTTACAAAGTTCAAACTTAGCTCATTCTTCATTGTATGCTAATATCTAACACTATTTTAAGTTTCATTAAAATCGCTGTTGCCGTTTTCGAGAAAAAATATTGGCACAGAAATAAGTACAAAGAAACAAAGAAGCAAACAAACATACAATTTTAGCTCATATAAGAAGAGCAGATATGAACAATACTCGTGGAAATAGTATCCAATAAAAAAATGGGCAGCACCACGCCCCCTCCACCCGAAATTTGTCGTATCTCTGAAAATATTTGACTCAGGTAAATTAAATTTGGTACATATCTTATTGACACTGGGAAAAAAAGTTTCAATAAAAATGGACGGGACCACGCCCCTTCGTTCTGAGAATAAAAAAATTTCACAAATCTCTGAAACTATTTGACACAGGTGTTTGCATCACATTATCTGAAATCAAATCTTATTCATTTGAGCCAAATACTTAGTTTCAAAGATATGGCAAATTTGTTGTTTTTAAATTAGGGGGTGTGGCCCCGCCCATTTTTATTGAACAATTCTTTCCCAGTGCCAGTTAGAGTCAAATATTTTCAGAGACACAACAAATTTCGGGTGGACGGGGCGAGGCGCTGCTGTTTCAGTTTTCAGTTTAGGTCTAGTACACATACATATATTTGAGGACCCAAACTTTTCAAAAAAGCGATGGGCGCAAGTCGATTTAGGGCGTTTTTGTTCGCAGCGCCTCAATTATGTCAGATGTAAACTTGAAATCGTATATGGCATGCGTATTACGTGTCAGTCAGGCCAAAAAATCTAATCGAGGTCGCATGCGAATAAAAACCACCATATTGACTTCGCCAGAAAATGTAGTCAAGTTACGCCAGAAAGCTGAAGAGAAGCAAGAAGAAGCAAAGAAGGATCAAAAGAAGATGGAGAAAACAGTCAAACCACCTGCAGCAAAGCGGAGCCTTCACAAATTTTCGGCACCACCGCAAATATAATCTGAATCTGAAGAAAAAGACTTTTGCACCGTCTGTAAAGGTCCAAGCCGAAAAAATTTACCAAAAATAATGCAATGGATGTGACCGAGCAGTCGCTTTGAAGTGTGCTCGTATATTGGCCGACGGTTATACTTGCGTTCATTGCGAATCGGGATGATTGAGCAACTTGCCATTTTTCACATTTTTTTAAGATCATTTTCAGTTGTGTACATTTTCTCAATTCTAATACATAATAAACAAATAATTTGTCATTTTTTCTGATCCCAATAAAGGATTTTCACCAACAAATGCAATTTTGTGCAAATTTGAGTCGTGCATCACAACTCCTCACGATTTTTGAAAACTCCAAAAACCAGTGTTTTGGGCCAGTAGACAAAAATGGCCGATGATTTTTGATTTCATGCAAATCCTTCAACCAGGAAGTGTATTTTAAGATGCTCTAGAGATTCGATGTGAGAAAATTTAAAAAAAAAAATATTTTTGTGGTAGTTTTGACCCCCAAACAAAGGGTAAATGGACACGCCTATCCCCAAAAGGTATGCAACATATTATTTACATATACATACTAGTGCATTTACTTGCATTGCAAATTCGCATTGACATCACTGTTCGACAATTTCGACCTTTTTGTAAAACACATAAGAAAATCCAAAAAATTCTTAAAGTAGAAGTTAAAAAAAATACCCGTGGATCTTCTCCAGCACGCCACATTTTTTTATCGATTTTTGAAGTTTTTTTATCCACTGTACATGAAAAAAACAAAAATACCGCATTCTTGCGTTAAATCGATTCGCTTTTTTTTGGGAATCTCTCCCGCCAACGGATCAGTAACGGATCCGTAACGGGTAAAAAAGCGAAGATTTGAACCGTCTGGCACACTGGGAAACTACAAAAAACGTGCCCAGGTACACATTTTTCACCTTCCAAAATATATATTTTGGAAAGAAAAAAAAAATAATCTTTCATATGAAAAAGAGGGAAAACTTGTATATCCCAAGGTTTAGAAGTTATGATTTCTTGAAAATTTGAAAAAAAGGTCTGACCACAAAATGGCCCATAACTGGAAAATTTCCTATCGCATTTTCATGTTTGGACCATTTTTAGAAAAGTATTGAATTACGCTATGAACACAAATTAAATTTTTTTGTATAATGTAAAAAGTACTGAATTTGCTACTATTTTAGTACTAAACGACAAAAAACTCTATAGCACCTATTTTCGACCTTCCAAAATATTTTTTGAACATTTCAGTACATGCAATAATTCATATTATGTAAGTTTTTTTGTAATTTACATCATTTCAAATTCCTCAAAAGATTTTTAAAATGAAATACGCCGTGCTGTTATACGGTGATGTTGTAAGGGAACAAAATTATGAAATTTTTGGGTCCCTGGTAAGGCTTTTGTGTTTAAAAAAGCGTTAGATACTACGTAATAAAAATCAATTGTACAAAATCGATAAACTTTATCGCACTTTTTACTACTTTTCCATTCAAAAAGTAACTTAGCATCAAATATTTGGCTTTGGTAAGGTCTCTGCTTTCTTGCTCTTCAAGCATTTCGCTTAAAGGAACCGCCAATACCCATGCAATACCCTTTTCGGTGAGAAACCGCCAGGCCACTTTGATACCAATTTTTTCTCTAAGTTCCTTAGGACGTAACCGTATTGCAGCACGGCGTATTTCATTTTAAAATTCTTTAGAGAAATTTAAAATGATGTAAAACAAAAAAACTTACATAATTCGAATTATTGCATGTACTGAAATGTTAAAAAAATCATTACACGTATACCATAAAAGATACTATGTTCATTATAAATTCACGTAAAAGGTGGTTTTGTCTTCTAATCTAGAAAAATATTTTGGAAGGTCGAAAATAGGTGATATAGCGTTTTTTGTCGTTTAGTACTAAAATAGTAGTAAATTTGGTACTTTTTACTTTGTGCGCATAGCGTGATTCAATACTTTTTTTAAAAATGGCGCAAACGTAAAAATGCGTTAAGAAATTTTCCAGTTATGGGCCATTTTGTGGTCAGACCTTTTTTTCAAATTTTCAAAAAATCATAACTTCTAAGCCTTGGGACATACCAATTTTCACTCTTTTTCATATGACAGATTTTTTTTTTTTTTCTTTCCAAAAAATATAATTTGGAAGGTAAAAAATGTGTACCGGGGCACGTTTTTTATAGTTTAGTACTAAAAGAGTAGTAAATTTAGTACTTTTTTTAGCCATTTCTTAAAGTTTATGCATGAAACGAAACCATGTACCAAATTTCAGCGAAATCGGAAAGGGTGTGGCAGATCTTCTTACGCAAGGCATGGAATGGCTGTATAGTAGCTTCAGACCGATGCTCGAACGAAAATCTGATCTGATAATATTTGAAGATGTTTTTTATTCATATTTTGTGATGAAATTCTTTTCGCCTTCCATTTTCATGCTTTCAAAATGATAAATTTACCGATGAGAATAAAAATAAGATAAAATTGACGGTATTATAAAATCCAATTGATACATTTTAAAGTGCAGCTTAAAATCGCTTTTGGGTAAAATGGGTAACTTTTTGCAGAAAGATCTACTTAATACCTTTGCTGGAGCGACAGATTCATACGTTGTGCTGCCATACGGCTGCTGCAATGGTGAGACATCAGCGTGAACGCATGCGCAAATAATGCTTAGTGTGACCTTAAAGATTTATAAATAGGAAGAAATGTCATTAATTTGTAAAGTTTATAGCACAGTAGAGTTGTCGAAAAATGTATGAAAACATAGAAAAAATTGCGCACTGCAATTTTATTTGCCTAATGTTTTCAGAAACACTGTAGAGATCTAAAATCAAAAAGGTGACCTCGCCCTCCCTGCGCTTCAGCCCCCAATTTGATTTGTTTTTGATTCGATTTATCTCGTTTCCTGTTGGTCGTGCAGAAAAAATGTTGAACAAAAATTACGGGCATTAAAATTTTACGTATTTTTGATCTCGGACGCGGTATCCATAAGTTGATACTTCGAGCGGTAGAGATCGCCAAAGTTACCAAAAATCAGTTTTTTCCATTTCGACCCACTGGGTGTTAAATTTTGAAAATATTGTGCTTATAAAGCTCTTGTAAAAACAAACAAAATAGTTTTCAAATGAAATGATTATCTCAATGGGTTCTCGAGTTATGACAAGTTAAAAATAAAATGCGCGTACAAAATTTATTTATGTTTTCTATCTGAACGTTGATCACATAAAACTTAATTACTCGAGAACCATCTAAGATAATCTCATCATTTAAACACTTTTTTGCTTGTTTTTGTAAGCGCTACAAATTATGTTATCACAACATTTTGAAAAATCAACACCCAACTTTTTTTTTTTGTAACTTTGGTGGCCTCTACCGCTCAAAATATAAACTAATGGATATAGCGTCCCAGATCAAAAATACGTAAAATTTTATTGTCCGTAATTTTTGTTCAAAATTTTTTCTGTCCGACCAACAGGAAACAAGATAATTTGAATCAAACATATTTCAAGATGGCGGCTAAAGCACAAGGGTGAGGAGGACACCTTATTGGCGTTAAGCCTCTATAGTGGTCCTAAAAACATTAAGCAAAACAAATTGCAGTGCGCAATTTTTTCTAGGTCATTGTACATATTGACTGTACTATTATTACAATAAGTTTTTGCTGTTATTTTTGTTATGTATAATAATAGTAAAGTAATAGAAGAAAAACAAACAACTCAAATGATAACATTAAGTAAAACTTCTTCTCGTTTCAAATTAAGGGGGATCATACTTAATTAAAAATTAAATAGAAAATGATAAATATTTTGGAGTTCGTATTTGTTGTGTTCTTTTAAAAATCTTATGGATTTTTTTTAAGAGAATGTAAACGAAACTATCCCTTAATTGAGATTCGAATTGTTTGTTTAATTTTTGACTACATTTTCCATTGTTTTTAAACTTTCCCAATGTTACATCACTTTTACGAAACTGCATTTAAATTATTGCTTTCGCTTTTTTTTCAACTTACCAGCACTCCGAACGTTTTCATTTCATTAAATTTTATTTAAATTTTATTTCAATGATGAGTGTTATTTTACAAAATTGTGTTACTTTAAAATATCTTCACAATCACTCTATGCTTAGCTGACTCTAATGAATTTCTGTGCAAATTATTTACCAAACAGGAATCTTTTAAGCTTTATTTTTCATACAGCGGCTTCTGTTATCATTCGCGTTTTCAGTGTAGTTTTTGTTTTTGGTTTTTTTGCTTTTACGTCACATTAAAACAAAATTGATAACGCACTCTAATTTACGATTATGAATTTATTCAATAAAAACTTTTAAGAGATAATTTTATAATTTTGAGAAAAGATTTTGGCTGCACTGCAAAAAAATGGGACAAGACACAGAATATTGAAAGAAAATATATGTGTTCACTAGACTGCTTAATTTTTATTTTATTTTTGCTTTCAAAAAGGTTTAATAGTTGCAAGAATAGAAAATAATAATTATGGTGCCCTTTAAAGCTTAATATTAATATTTTCTTTTGGGGAATCTTACTTCTGTATTTTATTTTACCATACACTTCCAAAATGTATAAAAGAGAAAACTTAGACGAATGGGTCTAAAACCATTAGATAGAGCATGCAATTTTTCAAAAAAAAAGAACATCATAATTTTTTTCATAAAGATGTCACTTCATTAGTTTTTTAATTTTCATAGTTAAGGATTATTTTAAAAATTAAGAAAAAATGTATTTATTTTATAATAAAAAAGACCAGAGATTATCTTCTCATTCAAAATTTTTCTCTGCTTTTAACCCACTAACTGCGTCGGCTAGTTATGAAATTTATCCAACAAATCTTACCACTCGTTTTTCTCTTTCTTATGGTATTCGTCGCATTTGTTTAAATTTTCTCTTACTCAAGATATACACTAAACTGTTGCGAAAAGTACTCTTACCATGCAGGTCATACTAAAAACAAAGAAGAGGATGCGCAACCAGTTAATATTAATGTTGTGGGCTCTACTTGCATCAGTATTATCATTTTCTATTCTTGAATCTTTTAAACTTATTTCAAAGCAATAATAAAATAAGAACTAGTAAGGGTGTAACGTTTGGCCAGACCAAAAATTTAATACCCTACATTGAAGTATTTTTTAAAATTTTGCTTGTATAGCGATGCCCTCATGTTTGAATTAGTTTAGTTTTTGCTCGGAGCTTGTGTTGACTATTCCAAGTTTATATGCGAAATTTGGTTGTATTACTTCAAATAACGCTTGCACAGCATTTTGCAAATGTTGCTTGTATGGAAAGTGCCACGCCCTTTTGTCTGAGTTCGCCTGGTTTTGCTCAGAGCTTCTAATAATTATTCCTAGTATCTGTGCGAAATTTTGTCACATTGCCTCAAATGACGCTTGAATTACAGCATTTTGAAAATTTGTACGGGCGGTGCCACGCCCCTTGTCCGAATCAACCAATTTCCTGATTAGAGTTTGTGTTTACTATTCTTAGTATCTGTGTAAAAATTTGTTGTGTTATTTCAAAAACGCTTTCAGAATAGCATTTTGATACTTTAACTTATATGGGAGGTGCCACGCCCTCTTGTCCGAATTCACCAAGTTTTTGCCTAGAGCTTGCAGTTACTATCCCTAGTATTTATATCTATTTTGGTTGTGTTATCGTGAATTATGTTCATAAAATTGTGTTTTGAATATATTTTTTGTATGGGCGGTAGGCGTGTCCGTTGACCGATCTCGTTCATTTTTAATCCCATGAGCTAACTTTTACAACAAAGCAACCATACGAAATTTCAACGAATTATCTCATTTAGTTTTCCCGTGAAAAATATTTCCACGCACAGACAGACACCCAGCCAGTCAGACGGACGGACATAGCTATATCGACTCAGGAGGTGACGCTGATCAAGAATATAAGTATATTAGGGTGCAGCACTTTTTCGAATTAATGGGAAAATTATAGGTTGTTATAGGCCTTATAACAAAGACTGCATACTTAGTTTTGGTCAAAACCCCCGAAAAGATGGCCCGCCCGGGGCTTGAATGAAGGTCTAAACGACAAAAATCATTGTTTTTTCGCAGTTTTTTATTTTATCTCAAAAACCACAAAACTATTGGTAATAATTCATCCTAAATCTTTGAAAGGGATTAATTTTCTACATTTTTTGTATTTTTCTTATTGCTCTACAGTGAAGTTTGCCTTATGGAAGTCCCGGAAGAAGTTCAAATTTTTTGATTCAAGAAACGGTTTTTTTCCTATGACTCAAGATGTAAGCAAAAACATTAAAAGGTCGCTTCAAAATAAAAATTTCTAAAAATATAATTTTTTTTCTCACAAAAATCGGCTTCTAGGGCACAAACTGTTAGCTGTGGAAAGCTGACTTTCAGGAGCAAAATGTGACAAAATATATTTCCTACAGTTTTTGGGATATAATACAATAGTACACATTTTTTACGGCACCTAGGGTATACAGTCGCTCATACTCAAAAAAAGCCGTATTTGACAAAAATTTAAAAAAATCCAAACTCTAAGGTTGAAATTCGTAAGGAAGCTACAAACCGATTTTGACATTTTTGGTCTTAAGAGTTGCGCTGTTTATCGTCTTTTAACGTAAAGTAATAAACATAAAAAAATCTTAAGTTGTGGAAGCAAAATACACTGTGAAACAAAAATACCCAAAATCAGAACTTTAAAAAAAATACAAAGTATGTAACAACTGTCAAGTCTCGTGGAAATTTCGACCGATTCCTTCTTTAAAGACCACGTTTGAAAGCTCTTGACTTCTCCATTAGTTTCTTATCATAATTTTGGGTATGTTTCAAAACAAAAACATAAAAAAGTCGATTTTACATGATATACAA
Source organism: Calliopum simillimum (assembly GCA_951812925.1). NCBI lineage: Eukaryota > Metazoa > Arthropoda > Insecta > Diptera > Lauxaniidae > Calliopum > Calliopum simillimum. The sequence goes on from OX638371.1 coordinate 28,844,582, forward strand.
TTATTTTTAACAAATTTCGGCCTTTAGCGGGAAACCGTTTACTTTTGGAATAAAGATTTCAAAGCAAAAGTATTGGAAAACAGATTTTCTACATTTATTGAGGTCTAAAGTTCTTGTGTGTCCCTTGTTTCTTGAGTTATAGGAAAAAAACCGTTTTTTATATCAAAAAATTTGAACTTCTTCTGGGACTTCCATAGGGCAAACTTCACTGTATAGCAATGAGAAAAAAACAAAAAATGTAGAAAATTAATCCCTTTCAAAGGTTTGGGATGAATTACTACCAATAGTTTCGTCGTTTTTGAGATAAAATAAAAAAACTGCGAAAAAACAATGATTTTTGTCGTTTAGACCTTCATTCAAGCCCCGGGTGGGCCATCTTTTCGGGGGTTTTGACCAAAACTAAGTATGCAGTTTTTGTTTTAAGATCTTAATCTATGATAATTTTTGATACACTCATTTTTTTTGAATTTCGCTGCACCCTAATATAGGGGAGACTGGGGCACATTTGACACAAAATTTTTAAAGGCCTGTATCTTTGAAAATTATTGCACGATCTTAATACTCTTTGCCGTTTCTGAAACATTGATTATTTAAGATTAAAACCAAGAAAAAAAAAATTTTAAAAAGACTGCATTAAGAGTACTTTTTCAAATTTTTTCAAAAAAAGTCATTTTGTCAAATGTGCCCCAGGTACGGGGCACATTTGACATTGCAAGGGGCACATTTGACACTCACAAAAATAACACAGAAACATTAAACAAAACATTAATACATATATTTTTTTTCATATAAATACAAATTAACGGAGACTTATTTTATATATAAGTGTGAGAAGTCGATGTCAAATACGTATTTAGTGCGTGAACGTGAAGTTGAGGCTGGATTTGTCGGAGTTGGTAGTTTAAACTCAATTGCACTCCTCAAAGTCAGGCAAAAATCTTCCACTTCCGGTTTTATAAAAACCCAACTTAATGGTGAAACTCTTCTCAAATAACTGATCTTGTATGAGGTATAGCCAATTAAGTACTTACTTCTACAATTTCTCCCACATAAAAAAATGGGTTTTTGGATTTTTAGCCAAATTTCCCAAGGACAATATATAAGCATAAAGTACAATTTCCAACAATACCCTTAATGAAAACATCAACATAAAATGTATGATAAGACCCAGTTTGGTGGAAATTTCTTCGGTCTGGATTTTGGGTAACACCATCGTCAAGATATCTGCAGTGCTTTCACATGATAGGGCGTATTTCAAATCAATTTGATTATTATTAAAAACTTCGCATACATGATGAACTTTGATGTCAGTATGTTTGCTTCGGGAATTCATCCATCCAGATTTTCAAATTAAAATAAGTGGTAGAGGTCCTGGAAAGCATCTATTCAAAAATCTTGTGTTGTAGATAAAACAAAGGTAACAAATTATATTAAATCAAATGAAATAGATTCTGTTCGGAAGTCGGGCTTTCCCTTTGGTTTCCGATATTAGAAATAGCGAATTTAACTTTTTTTTCATCGCCATCGTGTCTGTTCGTTTTCATTTTATAGTGACATACCATATATTTAAAAGATAAAACTAGAAAATCCTTTAAAATACACAAACACGAACGTCAAATGTGCCCCTTTGGCAAAAGTCAAATGTGCCCCAAAATCTCTTGAAGAATTAAAAATATTTTATAATTTAAACTTTTTGACCTTGACAAAAAACACTTTTATTCTATTAATTATAAAGGTTAGTGCTGCCAAATTGTCATACTTATTTTCAAAAAACAATACAAATTTATTTGCAAGACCCTTACGAACAAGATAACGAAAATTACAAAAAAATACACAAAAAGTTAAAAAAGCGTATTGGCGCGAGAGGAGTGGCAAGAGAACTGCCAAAGTTCATTACGTTGCTTCCACTCTAATAAGTTATGTTTCTGCATTTCAGGTTTTTGGTTCGATAGGCGTGTTCACACCGAAAATGGCAAAGTCAAATGTGCCCCGGTGTCAAATGTACCCCAGCTTACCCTATATACTTTTCCGTTCCTGCCACGCCACCTTCTCCGTGTTACAAACGGAAGGAAAAAGTGAATATTCCCTGGGTGTAGGTACGGTATAATGAAGCAGTCTAGTGCACACACTAAAATAAGATAGTTTAATTTTTTAAACTATTTTGGTATTTCGTTGAAGATTTTTCCCAAAAAAAGTCCAAATTTATTTTTCTTTATTTTTTTTTTTTTTTTCTTTATTCATTAAGTGCTCACGAGTAATTTAACACCCTTTTTGGAGTTTACGGCATCTTCATTAAAATTTTTGTTTTCTACTTAGGTGGATTGCTCAAAATTTGCTGAAACCTCCCAAAAAATAAAAATAAATTACTAAGTGAGCTTTGTAGTCAACGACTCCAAAGTGGTTAACAAAATATGACTGCCAAAATGTTTACTTAACAAATTAGAGATTAAAAAAAAAAAATTAAACATTAATTTTTTTCCGAGTCTAGATCCATCCTAAAAAATATACATATATTTAAGTTGATTTTTTTTTTAAATAAATCTACATTTTATTCTTTACAACATTGAATATCAAAAGCAAATAATTCCGCCTTTTAAAAATTACAAAAAACCAATTTTTAGAAAAAAAAAGACAAATTTTCTTAAAAATTTATTGTACTAAAACAGCAATAAGTTTCATTTTTGAACCAAAAGGTTCTAAGGATACATTGCTGGTCTAGCCATTCTCTACAAAAGTTTACCCGAGAACATCACCGAAAAAACCAATAGTCTACATATCTATGGGGTATTCCACACAAAATTCGCCACCAAAATTTTTTGTTTGTTAAAACAATGTTCTTTTTTAAGTTTACGGTTGTAAAAAAGTAATTTTTTTCGATCGCTTCTACTGCAACATCAAACAAAATACTTGCGTACCTTAATCGCATTTGCTACAGGCCCTCTAATTGCATTTCTCGTGTAGTTCGGCACTTGAGATAGTGCGAAGCCCCAAATCTTTAGTATACGCATTAATAAACGAGTCAATAAAGACTTTTTGTCGGAAGTCCTCATGAACAGCTCTGATTTTGTTCTTTTTTTTATATTTGAAATCAGAAACCTTTTGGAGCTGGGTCGAAATTATTTAGAGATAAAAAAGGGAAAAAAATACAACAAAAATAAAAATAGTCGATTTTGGCGATGATAGATCCGAATCTGGAATCAGAATTGCTATATCTCGTATGGTTTTAGAGATATCTTCTATTCTTATACGATCTAAAACTGTGCATATAAGCAAAAGCTGTTACCAAGTTTTTATCTTTTCATAAGTTTCTAGTGTATTGCCTAAGAAATTAAATAATTCTGACCCAGCTCCAAAAGGTTTCTGATTTTAAATAAAAAATAAACAAAATTTAAAAAAAAGTCATCAAAATTTGATCTGTTCTTGAGGACTTCCTCATTTTGCCTGTTTTATGGCTTAAAACACTACAACTATAAGTGCTTAAATTTTTATGAAATTTAAATTACTTCCTTGGTGATTTTTTTCCAATGACATCATTAAATGGAGAAGTTAAATATAGCAAGAAGCAGGTAAAAATATTGTTCAGGCTCTTTGCAGCTCCTAAAACAGATCTGTTGTTTGTATAGGGTGTGTTTTGTATGTTTATTTTTGTATGAACTGTGTTGCCGTAAGCAATTTTTTTCTTGGATTTTGGGCTCTTTTAGTTACTTTTCCAGCGTCATGGCTTGTTTACTACATCTAATTTTTTGAGGACCAATAGACGGGATTAAGTGTAGATGAAATTTACCAAATTTATCAGTTTGATTGATACCTTATCTCAAAAAAATTGATATTTTTATACCGTCAATGACTATTTCTACAATTTTGGATTCGTTTAGCCATTTTTCCAGCGTTATTCCGTGTTTTCGTACATTTAATATACTGTAGACTCTCAAAGAGGAATTACTCTGTATGAAATTAGCCAAATAAGTATTTGAGTTTGATGAATTTTTAATAAAAAAAATTTTACTCCTTTAATGCGCCATGTTGTATGTGTACAACATTTTTTAAATACTCAGATATAAGACTTAATTTAAAAATTTTAAGGGGATTCCTTTAAACTCGTAAAAGCCTCGAAAAGCACGTAAACCTCGAAAACTTTCGAGTCTCGTAAACAAAATTTAAAAATTTGTATGAAAAAAAAGTTTACCAGGCCTCAAAAACTTACGAGGCAAATTCGATGCGTAAATAGCCTCGAAAAAGTACGAGAGCGATTGTTGTCAAATAAATGTTTTGAAAAAATATTTGTTGTTTTGAAAATTGAATTTGAATTAAATATTTTTCGAATTATATGACAGCTGATACGTTGCTTACACGTTTTTAGAAATGTGTGTTCCTGAAACAAGCTCGTAAACTTTCGAGTTTTTCATGGTTTACGAGTTTACGAGATTAAAGGTATCCCCTTTTAGTTTTTTTGTATTATTTGACCCCTTCATAGTCAGAAACAGCTCTTAAAAACATGTAGCTGCCCTATACAAAATTGACGCATTATAGGGTTAAGCACTTATTCACGAATACTTCTAGCTTATTCATTAAGTGTTCGGTAATAAGTCACGTTTCGCATAACAAAACCTATTTCTCATTTGAATGAAAAAAGCGCTCTTCCGTTACGGTGGAGATAATGAAAGATGACCGTATATTGTTCAGTTGAACAAAAGCGCCTTTTCAATGTCATCATTGCCAGCTTTAAATGTGATGTCATTTCTGTTTGCCTACAACTCTCATCCAACGACCGAATACCATCTTGAGTAATATTTTTTTATAAAAAGAACATTTAAAAATGAATGGGACAAGTTACTTTACAAACTTTGGTGTAAGCTCTAAATTTTTGAAAAAACACCTTTTCATGAAAATGACTAAAAACGCCAACTTCAACACCCTGTATTTTAACAATAAATGGTACTAGGACCGAATCCTCCCGGAATATTGTTTTTGTATATCAGGACTACTTTATTGCCAAATTTGAGCGAAATCGGAGACAAAAAAATTTTCAGCTGGTGCACTTGACGTGTTTTGCTTCATATATGTATGCGTAACTTTTTTTACTTTTTTTTTTTGACGTGCACCCTTCCAATTTTTGATTCTTATATAAAAAGTGAACTCTCCACCAAGTTTGGTGAATGTGCCTCAAAAACTGTAGAATTCCACAATTTTTGAGAATTCCTCATATGTGACCTGGTCTATGAAAAAGGGGCTTACGTGGGAAAAAAAAAATTTCGGGAAAACAACTGGAAAACAACTTTTAAGGATCAATTTATGCGAATCGGCAAAAAATTGGAAAATTTTTTTTTGACACGTAAGCTCCCTTTCCATAGACCAGGTCACATATATACAAACATATAAACCATCTTAAGTATTTCACAGAACATAAATTTTGCGCGCTAGAAGTTTTCATTCAAAATTTTTATGGTTATTGTTTAAGTTATGTTTAAATAAAAAGACAGACTAGTTTTTAGCCATTAGACCTTCTTATAATAAAACAATTAAAATAGCTAAATTTTTCCCAATTTTTTAATTTTTTGAATGATGGGAACACATTTGCAACCCATTCGTTTTTTGGACACTTTATCTGATCTTGTTCTAAGTAAGTATATTTACTTATTTCAATTTCAATTCAATTTTATTCAATATTCTCTTTTTAACAGGGTAAATATATATCTTATAACCTGGGATACTAGATTAACCCAAATCACCCTGATGTGTCCATATGGCAACGCTCGATGGACATGTTTGTAAACGATCGCAGTAGGTGATCAAATGAGGATGTAGTCATTATTAGGATCTGCATGATTCTAAAATCGTTTGTCCTCTTGCATGAAATTATATGCGCGTCATATAGTTTTCATTTGTGAGTGCTAGTGCATTACAAAAAAAGAGCAAAATTTTAGCTGCCCAAAATGGCCTTTATGAAAAAATTAATGCTTCTAAAATATTGTAGGTATATATTTTTTTTTTTTTTAAGGAATAAAAAGTTTGTGCCCTTTATAGTATTTGAAAGGGAAAATAAAGTTTCATAAACTTTTATTTGAAAATAATATATATTGTGGCATTTTTTTCAAGTTTTTTGAGCGTGTGTCTATATGGCAACGCTAGGCAGAATTTAGGACTAGTTTACGATGCAATTTTTTTAGCGTCTTCTTGTAACTTTTGAATTTTTGAACGATATATTCATTGATAATAGATTGTTAGTCGTAGTTTATCCTTTCCCTCTTTGTTTTTGAACTATAAAAAACCACTTTCCTTACAAGAAGTGTTGTATTTTTTCGAAGAACTATGTTCCGATGACAAAGGCGGAATTGCAACCAACTTTCCAGCACTTTATATCGTGCCACCTATAATTGAAGGCGAAGATGGTGGCGAGGATGATAGCGGCATACCGGATAATGTTTTTCCAGCACAGTTTAAGGTAGGATGTGCACTAATTTTTGGAAACGGTCATCGAACGGAATATTTTCGCGGCATCAAAACATTTCATTCGATGAAAGTTCCAAGACATTTTTTGCAGTCTGCAGGATGATGATTTGCCAAACATCGATGAAGATATGTATGTTGAAAGAACCCATCGAAATCTGATGTTCCAATTCCACTCGCTAACAAAGACAGCAATTAACATGGCGCCAAAGTAGCTCAACGGCAGTTCTTGAAGCAGGAAGTCTAATTTCTCTTCAGGGCGAAAAAATGTGGCATATCGTATTCTTATTGATGCGCCTATTTAGAATAGCTGGTTTCTTTATCGACACGTTTCACAAGATAAATGTCTTATGGAACTCAAGCGAGAAATTGCTATTTACTAAAGTAAACACTATGGCACCCTACCAAAAAAAAATAATTCCATGCTTCATTTTTATTCATATTAGCCGTATTTTTTTGACGCTTATATACAATTGTGGATATTTTTAAATTGCGATAACTCATGAACAGTGAGTCACACAATAGAACTCTAATGAACTTTTTTATGTAGACTCACGTTCTCTACAAATTTTTTTCATTTTATTTTTTAAAAGATTTATTTTTTAGGAGTTATTCTATAAAAACTGGTTAAGCGCCGAAAAACGGCACAAAATCACTTTTTTTTAAATAATTTCTACATAATCATTTTTTTTTTTTACAAAAGATTAAAATTATTGGAACAAGTCAAGCGTTGCTCCCAAAGCCAAATGTTTTTTTTTTGCCAAAATATGGCTTTGGAAATTAATTACAACAACAACAGCAAAAACAAAAAGTGTCGCTCGGATCTGGTTTCGGAGATATAGCAATCAGAAGATCGGGATATAGCTTTTATGAAAACAAGTATAAGTTCTGAGTCCCTTGATGGATATTAAAAATTTTGGTGTCATATGAAAGGTATTATATCTAGCTACCAAATTGGTGTACAAAAGTCTTAAATCCGAGTTTTCGGTTTCGATATATGGCGATTTTAAGATAATTTTGACCAGGTTTTTTTAAAAAAACACTATTTTTTTCCAAAAAACGTCTCATCAATCCATAATTTTAGTAACAAAATATGAAAGGCCAATCTATTTACTTTTGTTAACTATGCCATTTGCATCTGATTTCCTATATTTGTAAGGTTTATCCACAAAAAAAAAAAAAAAAATAGAAGAATTAAAATTTGTATTTTTTTTTATAAGATGTCTTCATCTACAACATTATCATCATCATCGTTCTCTTCTTCATAGGAAACGATTATGCTATTCTTCCTCATATTTAAAAAAATCCTCCATTGGCTCAACTCCCTCTGCTTTTCACTTTTTAAGGAACATGAATTTTGCAATATATCATTCGTAAAATCATTTTCTTCTTTTAAATACATGCAAAGCGTTTTTGACATATCGCCACAGACCCTCAATCGTATTTGTGTGGTCATTAGTTACTGGATCTTTAAAAGAAATTGAGTGGTTCACTGTTAGGGGGTTAAGACCTTCTTTTTGTAATCAGTTATATAACCTGACTGAATGATTTGCAAAAATTTATAAAAAAGAAAGCGCCGCAGGCGAAAAATTGTTATTAAAAATTTCGCGCGAAATTTTTAATAACAATTTTTCTCTTTTGTAATAAAAAGTAGTAGTAAACCAAACATTTTTGAATAAACATTTTCATTTTGTTGTGGTTGATAGTGATGTTGTTGTTGTTAGTAGTAGTTTTGTTGTTTTGTTAGTGTTATTGATGTTGTTGTTGTTAGTAGTGTTGTTGTTTTGTTAGTGTTATTGTGTTGTTATTGTTGTTGTTAGTGTTGTGTTTTTTGTTTTGTGAGTGTTGTTGTTGGTTGTATTTGATTTTTTACGAAAGTTGAAAAAACTACTTTTTAAAACTTTAAAAAACTTTCAAATTAAATTCAAGAAAACCGGCTAATTTATTATATAAAAAAAGAACACGAATTTTCGATTTAAAAATACACGCGAGAGCGACGTTTATTGATTGCTGGTTGTACAAGTACAGAGTTCAGTTGTTATTTTACATAATTGGGAGCCAGAGGGGCAGCCCGAAAATAGTGAACAAAACAAAATTCGAAGATAACCAAACACCACTGTACCGACAACAAAGTACAGGGTGTTTGGCTATGTTTTGGCGTAAACATTGCCGCCCACCTTGCAGGAATGCAAAGTTTACAAAATTCAAGTAAAAAAAAAAAAGTTCATAGAGGAAAAAAATTGAATTCAAGAAAATAAAATTATAATAAAAAACTATAGTAGGTAAAAAAAAAAAATTATAATAAGGAGGGGGAAAAAAATTTAAGGTTGTGCTGAAATCACCAGGCACCAGAACCGGACACGATCCATCCCAGTATCGAGTTTTGAGCGATCGGTTGCCCAATACCTGTCGGGAACACGCCTGCCCGAATGACCCTTTGATACACCTCGATACCCAGGCGTAGTTGAATGGGTGCTGATCGGTGGAAATTCGGGTCAGCAAGTCGTAAGTTGAGATACGGCTCTTTTACCCTGTCGTCAAGTGAACGAGTCGGCGTGGTGATGTCAAGTCGACGTTCAACGTTGGCCATCACGCATATAGACTCGCTACTGTCTGCGCAAGATCGTATCTCTAACGAACAAACTTCTTCACCGTCAATCGTTGATGTATGGAGGCGCCACTGCCTCGCCAGGTCTCGCGAAATTTGTGTTTTTGGAGCGCACCCGTCTAGAACCGCCCTCTCTTTTCTAAATTGGCCCTGTACCAGCACACGCACAATAGCGGTAGGTAGCAGTGTCACCATACGTTGCGTCGAAGAGGATGAAGGAGGGGGTGGGGATGCTCGTCTCGCTACTCGTGGGCGGAATCTCTGTGAAAAGGAAATGGGTTCAGTCAGACGATTTTTCTGACTGGGCCGTTGTCTTACCTCTCTTGGCTGTCTATCCTGGTGGAGCTTCTGACGCACAACACGTCCTGCACGCTTGGCTTTTGGGCGCATGGCCCCGAAGTCGTCCTCGTCGTGCAGCAAAGTGTGATGGTCATCACCACAGTATCGGCATCGATGCTTGCTTGAACAATTCTTGCGCGAGTGACTATCGGCAAGGCAATTAGTGCAGAATCCATGACGGAGAGCTGCCCTTAATCGCGACGCCAAGTCCTTCGCCAAGAATTGACGACACTGCGCAATGGCATGCCTTTTAGCACAGAGGGGACACGCACGAGATGGTACCCTGTGTCTGGTGGACACCGTAGCGTTAGTGCAAACGCTCTCTAGTGTAGCTTTTTCCTTTTCTGCAACCGTAGCGTTAGTGGAAACGCTTTCTGGTATGGATGGCTGCTTCGACGAGACCGTAGCGTTAGTGCAAACGCTTTCTGGCCTGCTTCGTACAGCGACAACAGCACTTAATAGAGCGCTTCTAGAAGGTGTTCGGCTGCAAACACTCATGAGGTCATCCGAGTCCTCATAAATGATTTCATCAATAGCAATATTGTCGACAGACATTCTAAAAATGAGATTGCAAGTTTATGTGGTTATGTGTGGTGGGAAAAAAAATGTGGACAAAAAAAAGAGAAAACGGAACGGATAATTTGTTTATATGACGAAAGTTATGGCATTGGAAGTGCCACAAGTTTGACAATAGGCCGCGTAATGCAGCCACGTTCAGTTCGGATTTCTGCAACGCGTACGCGATTATCACTGCCGGGATAAGTTTTTACTATCCGGCCTAATCGCCATTCATTTGCTGGTAAGTTTTCATCTCTCACCACGACCAAGTCGTTAACAGCATATTCTCGCTGGGGAGTTTTCCACTTAACGCGCTTGTGCAACTCTTTAAGATATTCGCTTTTCCATCTGCGACAGAAGTGCTGCTGCATAGCCTTGACCTTCTGCCATCGGTTGACGATGGTAAGCGGTTGTTCGTCTATCTCTGGTTCAGTTGGAGATAGCAGAGGGCCCCCGACCAAAAAGTGGCCAGGAGTTAAAGGCTGAAGATCCGACGAGTCTTCAGACATGGCGCTAAGTGGACGCGAATTTAGGCACGATTCGACTCGATTAAGAATGGTGGAAAATTCTTCAAAAGTGTATTTAAGTGTTGCAGCAACCTTTTTAAAATGATTTTTGAAAGATTTTACGCCAGCTTCCCAAAGACCTCCCATATGAGGTGCTCCAGCTGGAATAAAATGCCAAGAAATTCCCTGATGCGCAAATTGTGAGACAACGGCATCATGTGAATTGTCGAGGAATTCCTTGAATTCACGTTTGAGGACTCTCGACGCGCCTAAAAAGTTTGTTCCATTATCAGAATAGACATTGGCAGGGCAGCCACGTCTAGAAACAAAACGTGTAAATGCCGCTAAAAATGTAGCTGTTGACAAGTCACTTGTGGCTTCAAGGTGAATTGCTTTTGTTGCAAAACAAACAAACAAGCAAACGTAACCTTTTGTTATTCGGCAAGCTCGACCAGAAAAACTTTTCATATCAAAGGGGCCAGCAAAATCCACGCCCGTAGATGAAAATGGTCTCGAAATATTGGTGCGCTCAGGGGGGAGTGCAGCCATAATTTGAGTCCTTTGCTTTTTTGAATTGACAACGCAAACTTTGCAATTGTGAAGAGTTGTCTTTATCAGATTTTTCGCACGTGGGATCTAAAATTGCGTTCGAAGAAGACGAAGCACCAATTGGTTTCCCCCGTGCAGTGAAATTTCATGAATATACTTTACTAGCAACCTAGTAAAGTGACAGTTGTACGGTAGCAAAATTGGATGTCTTTCGTCATACGAAAGAACAGGTGAAGATGCTAACCGCCCACCCACACGCAGCAACCCGTCCGAATGAACGAACGGATTAAGAGCCAAAATAGAGCTTTTGTAGTCAATGGGTTGGTTAATTTCTAAGCGATGATATTCCTCAGAAAAGTGAACTTTTTGGCTTAGCAAAATTAACCGATTTCTGACTGTTTTTATTTCACTATTGTCAATAGATTCTGACTTGCATGAAAATGAAGCGCGCCGTACTGGATGGGTGCGATTTAAAAAACGAAATACATAGGCTATAACCCGTAATCCACGCGGCAGTGACGAAAAACGCTCCAAAATATCGTCATATTTCGAAAAATATGCAAAATGAACTTTAACACCTTTGCGTTCAAGAGAAGTTTCGATGAGTGAAGGTTCAGGTTGGTTGTGCCAAAAAGAATTATTTGACGAAAGCCATGATGGACCATGCCACCAAAGAGTGCTGTTAATCAGCTCCTGAGGTGTTACCCCACGTGAAGCTAAATCAGATGGATTGTCATGTGATTCCACATGAAACCAATTCTGATTTCCAACCTTTTCAACGATTTTAGATACTCTATTTGCAACGAAAGTTGTCCATGAGCAGGGGGGCTTTGAAAGCCAAGCCAGAACAATGGTCGAATCTGTCCAGCAGTATAAACGATGGCGATCCAAGTTTATTTGAGGCACTAAGGTGTCAACCATGTCTGCTAGTAAATTTGCCCCGCATAATTCAAGGCGTGGCAAAGAAACCGTTTTAACAGGAGCAACTTTGCTTTTAGCGTATAGCAAGTGACTGACTATACAATCACTTTGCTTGACACGAATATAAACTGCCGAAGCATATGCTTTTTCCGAAGCATCACAAAAAGCGTGAAATTCTACTTCTGAAGTAGGTGAAAAACTTACATATCGAGGAATCCTGATATTATCAATATTTGAATAATCTTGCAAAAAAGTTTGCCAAGACTGAAAGCTATGGGGTGGAATGGTTTCATCCCAATCTATTCCATCAAGCCAAATCCGCTGCATAAGAATTTTAGCTATCACCACTATAGGTGCTAGCCAACCCGCAGGATCAAAAAGTTGCGCAATAACTGACAAAACTTCCCTTTTTGTGTAGGACGACTTAATTTCTAAACGCTTCGTAGTGAAATAAAATAAATCTGTCGTGGCGTTCCAACAAACGCCTAAGGCTTTGACGCAGCTCGCATCTTCAAATTTTAAAAAATCTTCTCGTAACAGATGCTCCGTGGGAAGATCTGCTAAAATGCTGAATGCATTAGCAGTCCACTTTCGCATGGTAAATCCTGCCGAACCAAGAGCAGCTATAAGCTCATTTCTAGCATTAATGGCAGTTTCCTCGTCATGAGCCCCAGCTAAGGCATCATCAACATAAGTATAGTGCCGCAATATTTCAGCGGCAAGAGGATAGCGTTGTTGAACGTCATCTGCCAATTGCAGAATTGTTCGGATTGCCAAATATGGAGCACAATTCACGCCAAAAGTTACGGTTTTCAGCTCATAATCCTGAATTTCATCATCAGGTGAGCTTCTAAAAAGAATGCGTTGAAAAGCGGAATGTTTGGGGTCTACAAGAATTTGACGGTACATTTGTTGAATGTCGCCATTGAAAACATATTTGAAAAACCGCCATTTTAGTACCAGAAGCGTCAAATCAGCTTGAAGAATAGGGCCTGCGTACAGAACATCATTCAAGCTGACACTGTTGGACGTAGGACTCGACGCATTGAATACTACACGAACTTTTGTGGTAGTTCTTTCTGGTTTTATAACCGCATGATGCGGTAAATAATAATGAGCAGGCGACTTTTCAAATTTTGGAGAAGCAACCTTCACCATGTGACCCAACTTTAAATATTCAGTTACCACTTTGTCATACTCATTTTTGAGGTCAGGATTTTTAATTAGTCTAGCTTCATTTCTAACAAATTGTTTGAAAGCTATACCTCGAGAAAAACCCAGATTTATTTCATTGGGGTAGCCACTTTTGAATGGTAAAGTGACCATGGATCTACCCCTTTCGTCGCGTTTAGTCGTCTGTTGATAGTTGTCTTCACAAAACTTATCAACCTGAGTTATGAATTTCTTTTTTGGAAGTTCTTCCAACTCCCAAAAACGTGCGATTTGCTGATCAATCGCAACTTCAGAGAAGTGTGTTAAACACGTAGTAAAAGTGGATATTTCCTTTTGAGGCAAAGGCCCAGTAAACATCCAGCCAAATACTGTTTCCTGCGCTAATAATGAACCAAGAATATTTCTTCGAATTCCGTCTAGGATTATGGCAGGATACAAATCGCCACCGATTAAAACATCTATCTGACCACTTCTGAAGAAATGAGGATCCGCTAACTGAATGTCAGGCAAAGATTCACATACAGAAGGGTCAATGTAACTAGAAGGCAAATTTCCAGTTAAGCGAGACAGCACAAAAGCCGTTGCTTCGATTTGGAATTGCCTATTTTTAGGAGAACTAATTACGAAGTCACACGATTGTGACACCTGCGCCGATACAGTTTGATTCAAACCTGAAACTTGAGCATTTATTCCTCGAGTAGGAATTTTTAACAATTTTTGCAAACGTTCAGAAATGAATGTACCTTCCGAACCAGAGTCAATAAGTGCTCTGGTGGTGTACGCTGCACCCAGGTGACATACGGTCACCATTGCAGTACCAAGTAACACTCTTTTGGCACTTGAGGAAAAACACGTCTGTAGGTCTTTGTTAGTGGACTGTAACTGACAAGAATGAGATTGCGTATTTGGGCCCGGGGGGTTTGCTTGAGGATTCGATCCATTTGAGCCTACACTCACATTATTAGAAGAGGTTGGAGTCGAATCTCGATGCAGAAGTGTGTTGTGACGTTGCTTGCACGTCGCACAATTATATCGGCTTATACACGCTTTTATCTCGTGAGAATGACCTAAGCAGTTGACACATAAATGATGCTTTCGGACAACTGCTAGACGTTCCTTTTGATTAAGCTTGAGAAATTTAGGACACACTCTTAACGCATGCTGCTCCGACGAACAAAGCTTGCAGTTGATCGAAGTGACCTTTATCTGGTAACTATTTACCCGCTTACCAGAAGAGTTGTTCTGGTGACTCTTTGAGACCAACGTCTGAGAGTTTGAAGATTGTTTTGGTATCGCACCACTAGAGTTGCGAATATCTGACACAGTTTCCAGTGTTTGAAAACGACTGGTAAGAAAAGAATCAAGGTCTGCCCATTTTGGTATCTCAGTTTTATTGGTAACGGATTGTTCCCATAGAGAAAGAGTGACCTCAGGCAAACGTGTCGAGCAGAGATATACAAAAATTGCATCCCAGTTTGTGATATTAATATTGTGCGTTGTTAACGCGAAAATACAACTATTAATATCTCGTTGAAGTTTCTTTAAATCTGCACCAGATTCTTTTGGTACTTGTTGTAAATTAAATAAAATTTTTAATTGGCTATTGACCAGGATACGTTTGTTTTCGTATCTGTCACATAAATCACGCCAAGCTTGAGAAAAACCATCGTTTGTCAAAGGAGATTTCATCACTATTTCCTTTGCTTCTCCCTGTGTTTTTTTATTAAGGTGAAAAAGTTTTTCCACTTCAGTTAAACGCGAGTTAGTAATGTAAATGGCAGTGAACATGTCCCTAAAGGACGGCCATTTGAGATAATCGCCACCGAATACCTCTGTATCACAAGGTGGTACAGCCATGCTGTGACCACTTAATGGAACACTGGCTTCACTAATCTTTGGTTGTGGCTTCTTCTGAGAAAGTTCAGAAAGTCTTGATGCCACACGTAAATAAGATTGGTAACAACTGCGATACTTTTGCTTACATGACTCTATATCTTCCTTTTTTTCAACTACATCTAAACACGCCTCATATGAAGTTTTAAGTTTTCTCCACTGGGCTTTTAGCTCGTCTTGTTGAGCATCTACTGAAAAAATGTCATGCGCTTCAACGGCATTAAACTCCACTTCAAATTCGACTAAAGAGTCAGACAAACGAGTGAACGATTTTAATTGAGCCATATTTTTTTTTTAATATTTTTAAATATTGAATTAAGTCAGGAAGAACTAAATCAAAAATATTTAAATGTAACTGAAGTTGCCAAGAAAAGACAAAAGAAGTAAAAAAAAAACACCCTAAATCAAGCAAATAATAAAAAAAAAATGCAAATACCTTATCGGCAACCCAGCTTGTGAAAAAAATGCAAAATACAAAAACAAATTTGTCAACCAATCAAAAAAAAAAACAAAGCTGTGTGGGAAAAAAATATAAAATTTTTAAATAAAAAATGTATGTATGTTAATATAAGGAAATGCGGTATTTTTCCTTTATTATGCACTTTTTAACTCTTTTAACATATAAAAAATTCAATTTGTTCAAAAAAAAATGCAATTTGAAAAATAAAAAATTTGTCCGAAAAAATTTTAAATTTCTTGCACTGTGTTTGCTATGTGTACTCTCTGCAACTGAATATGTACAAGATTTACTATGTAAATTTGTAACATAAACCAAAGCCAACGCTTTGATTTTGACGGACACGATTAAAAGAAGAATACGAAAGAACGCGCAATCGTGAGAGTACAAATTTTTTACATGCACAAATGGTGGTTGAATTTTTTTTAAGTTGCAAGCTAAAGCACTGAAATGCACTTTGAGCAAGCAAAAGTGACGCAAAACGAAATTTAGAAAAATTATTGCATATGAACCGATCATAAAACTTCGGCTTTGAGAGAGATGCAATAACTTTTTTTTCGGTAATTTGGTCACACAAAAAACAAACTGAAAAAATTGTTGTTCTTGTAATTGCACTTGTTTTGTCGTTTAAAATTGCTCAATTTAACGAGAAAAAAAATAAAATCTTTACGTATATAAATTTGCCTTCAAAATTTCCGAAGGGTCAACGACTATATATATACTTAAGCAATTGAAAGTATATACAAAAAATTAAACATATAGTTTTTTCCCCGCCAAAAAAAAAAAAAATTGAACAATTTTGTAGCACAAAGCAAATGCAAAATTACGTATGAAAAAATTTTTTAATTCAAATAACACTTTTGATTACAAGAATTTTCCCACATAGAAAAACTTAACGAGTCGAATAAAATACGCGTTTCCGAACCGAACTTTTCCACTTTTTTTCCCTTAATTTTATAGAAAATTAAAACCACATACCTTGAAAATTTGATATTAAATAAATAATATATATTTTTGAAAAAAGGATGAAGTTGAGACAATTCCAGATGATGAAGTCGCTGCTGTATTGACTGCAAAAAAAACACTTCACTTCACTTTTTTATTTTTATATTGCCAATATTTTATTAGCTTTTTTTGCTAAATATTTGAAAATTTTGTATAATTTCTTAACACTTTGTTGGCAAATTAAATTTTTTTTGTTGTTTTTTTCTCACAAACACTCGCGGCGCTATATTTTGTATATTTTTTTTAATTCGCGGAACACACCGACGGATCGATAGGACCAAATGATTTTTTACGAAAGTTGAAAAAACTACTTTTTAAAACTTTAAAAAACTTTCAAATTAAATTCAAGAAAACCGGCTAATTTATTATATAAAAAAAGAACACGAATTTTCGATTTAAAAATACACGCGAGAGCGACGTTTATTGATTGCTGGTTGTACAAGTACAGAGTTCAGTTGTTATTTTACATAATTGGGAGCCAGAGGGGCAGCCCGAAAATAGTGAACAAAACAAAATTCGAAGATAACCAAACACCACTGTACCGACAATAAAGTACAGGGTGTTTGGCTATGTTTTGGCGTAAACAGTATTGTTGGTGTTGTTGTTGTTATTGTTATGGATAGTGGTGTCATTGTATTTGTTAGTGGTGATGTCGTTGTTGTAATTGCAACGACTCGAACGCCAGGCCAGATATTGTCGTCAAGGTTGCTATTCCTGGCCTCCCAATAGGATGGTCTCTCTGAGACATTGTTGGTGTTGTTAGTGGTTGTGGTGTTGTTGTTTTTGTTAGCGCTGTTTTTGTTAGTGGTGGTGTTGTTGTTGTAATATTTGCTAAGTTTCATAAAAATTCCTTTAGATTAATTTTTGTTTTTCTATAAAAAATGCCCTAATGATGCAAATTCAGCTTTAAATGGAATACTTTATGAAGGAAAATAGATAAGGCTACCATATTTTGTTACCACAGCTATAGGTTATTAAGGTATTTTTTTAATTTATAATAGTTTTTTAAAAAAAAAACTGGTCAAAATTTTCACAAAATCACCATATCTTGAAAACCATAGCTTGGATTTAAAACATTTTCAGAATTGTTTTGTAGCCAATTAAAATATCTTTCATATAACATCAATATTTTTGAAATCCATCAAGGGATTCAGAACTTATATCGGTTTTTATAAAAGCTATATCCTGATCTTCCGATGACCATATCTCCAAAACCAAGACCGAGCGACACTTTTTGATTAAACATTTTTTGTAAAAATTATACCTTTAACAAGAAAAGCTTGGTTTAAACCAAATTGGGTTCTGGGAGCAACGCTTGACTTTAGCCAAATTATTTGTAGAGCATGTGGTGTGAAAATCACCACATTTGTATATACGCGTCAAAAGAAACACAGCCATTATTTACCGGTTGTGGGACACCTCTGGGTACGGGACAGTCGATTTATTTCTATCATGCAAAGCGAAGTGAAAAGATCTATTGCTTATTATAGCTTCACTCCTCTGTCATAATTTGACTCTGAATGGTTTTTTTGAACTGTTTCAAAGTGCTACATTTTTGATGCAGCCAATTGAAAAAGGAAAGTGCCATGCGTCAGCATTTAGTGGTTTATGTCTACTTTCTGTAAATAAATTTAAAAGTTAAAACATTATTTTTTGGCACTGCTGAAAAAATGTCATGTTCCGGATATGGGATACATCATGATCCGGGTATAGGACACTAATCGAGTACAACTGTCAAATATCGACATGTATGTAATGATATATGAATGAAGGCTTGTATTAAAGTTCAATTATGTGGTTTTTCTTTCGTTTTTTCATATTTTCATTGCATTTTTCTAGGTGTATCATAACAGGATACAAATTTTTATAGAGCGAAAAACATGTCCTTCATTCGTCCTTTGGTAAAATGCTGCGTATGTTTTTTACTGTCTATCCAGAAACAAGTTGTGGTTCTAAAACAAAACCTGTCCCACAACTGGGCTTGAACAGTCGATAGGTGTGATGAAAGTGTCGACAAAATCTGTGAATGGGGATTCATTTGTACTAGATTAGTGGCCTAAAAAATTCAAACCCTGAAATCGTAGCTGCTCACTTTCGCGAAATATCGCAAAATTACATATCCCATATAAAATTAAAAAAAAAATTAAAAAAAGAAACACAACAAAAATATATAAAAGTATTTATTTTGAATGTATTTTGCAATGCTGAATCCGAATCCGGTCTTGGAACTGCTGTATCTCATATGGTTCTTGAGATATCCTAGTCTAAGCAAGCAAAAAATACAGTTTTTGAACTTTCAGATATTGTATCAGATTCTACGTATGAATGCTCTATATTCTAGTTATATAGCTTCTGTTGATGCTATATTTCCCTTTCCCTGAGCTGTTTACCTAGAGATGAAACAAAAGAAACGACAGTGTTGAATTTGGTTAAGGTTACTTACCGCTGGTTCTGCTGCTTGTTTATTTCTTGTTTATTTCAATTAATTCAGTCTATGAAATTAAACTTACAGACTAAGTAAGCAATATTTATTAGAAAACTAACAAAAAACAATATGAATAAATCTTAAGAATAAATATTTAAAAAATTTATATAATATATATATATAATATATATTATATTAATGTATGCATGTAGAAAAATGTAATTAATTTAAGTGTAAACAGTTTTCAATAAGTTTTTAAATTCTGATTTTGGCACAGAAAAATCAACTAAATGACTAGAACTGAGAATATTTAGTTCATTTAAGGCTCTGCTGCTGCTTCCACTTCTCATTGCAACTGCTTGTACTTGATATGGCTTTATTTGTCACGGTGCCCCCAAACTCCGGCTGAATTAAACACTTAGAAAAGTAAACGCTCGAGCAAATAAAAACACTAGACGTTGGTTTTAAGTCCGATCACTTACTGATTTCTTTATTTTAAAATCACTTACCAGCTAGAGGTTTACAGATGCCTCTAGCTACATACATACATGTATGGTTACAACTTAGACTATCTGTTTTCATACTATTTCGCAGTATTGCGAAATATATCTTACTTGACTTTATTGACGTGCCCACGCCGTGCCCACGCCGTTCTTTAATTCTTTTGGTTACCGTTCTTTACTAGCAGCCCCTAAAGGCATGCTAGCTTAACTAACTCTGGCAGTACTAAAACTATCAAGAGTATAGCCTTAGTACTGAGTTGAGTATGAATAACATGAAATCCCCAACGGTAGGCAATGAATATTTGAACGCAGCGTGTGGTCAACACACAACGTCCCTCCCCCCTTATGGAAGAAAAAGTTGTTGTTATGAAGTAACAACGACTTTTTCCTTCTAAAAGTAGTTTTAACTTTTTTTTTTAATTCCTAATTACCTCTCTAACTTAGTCGGCTACCTACAGCTGTATCTAGCTCCTTTGGATCATGGCTCGCTGCTGCTTACCGCTGCCGCCGCTTGGTTCTCGCCTCGTGGGTCTGCTTTCGGTGCTTCTGAGTTCCTTCAGTGTGACATACCATGTTCTTGTTGCATGCGGTCTGTAGGTTTAGCTGCTTTGCCCTTTGATTGATTTTGCCTGGCGGTGGCCAAAATCGAAACTTCTTCTTCGGGCTGCATCTGTTATTTTTTCTTGCGGTTGGACTTCCTTGTGGCTAGAAGTCAGCTCCGCTGTTCTGAGCTGGAATGCTTATTTTTGGCGTACGGACTTTATTTTGACTAAGGGTCGACGCTTCTGCTTACGACTGGAAAGTTTATTTTTGGCGCATGGACTTTATTTTGGTTGAAAGTCGACGCTTCTGCCTACGAACCGGAACATTGATCTTTTAGTGCGTTGGGACTTGCAATTAACGACAAGTCAACGCGACTAGACTTGCAATTGGTGCCAAGTCAATGCTACAGCTTCGAACTGGACCATCTACATTTTCTGCTCTTGATGGTGATGCCGGTCATTTTGGATGTCTGACGCAGCAACGTGACAGGATAACATAGGAGTGGCGTAACCCGACCCCTCCTTTCCAACAAGATTGGATGTCATCTATGGATGACAGACAACTGACGAGATAAAGAGTGGTTGTCTGTCCGAACGTTGACGCATGCAACCATGGATCGTCGTCATTCTAGGCTTTCTGGATTTACCATCATTGGGCTGTCCCTCCTTAGATTATTTTCTTTAATATCTCCGCTGCTTCTGTTGTAACGCCTTACCATGATCCCTTGCAGATTCTACATACTTTGTTTATGATTTTATTGTTGATTACACAGGCCGACAAAATTTGATCAAAGTACATACCCAGAAACCGGACTATATATTTCCGTAGGTTTTTGATGCGCTGATTCCGAATCTGGTCGCAGAATTGCTCCATCACGTCAGGTTTTTGAGATATCCTAACCTAAAAGTGCCAAAAATGACGATTTTTCTCAATTTTGAGGTTAAATAGCTCTAAGGATTTTATTTTTCTTGGAAAACTTTGAACGATATTTTAAAGTACTAGTCCTCTTCTTTCAAATGCCGTTGAGTTTGTTTGAATATCTTTTTTTTTCTCTCAGATATGGCATTTTGAAGAATGCATATAAGAGTGCATATAAGAATGCATATAAGTTTCCTCTACGGACTTTTAGATATAGGGAAATCCTCTTACATGCATTCTTCAAAATGCCATATCTCAGAGAAAAAAAAAGATATTCAAACTAACTCAACGGCATTTGAAAGAGGAAGACTAGTATTTTAAGATGCCGTTCATAGTTTTCCTACAAAAATCAAAGCCTTAGAGCTATTTAACCTCAAAATTGAGAAAAATCGTCATTTTTGGCACTTTTAGGTTAGGATATCTCAAAAACCTGACGTGATGGAGCAATTCTGCGACCCGATTCGGAATCAGCGCATCGAAAACCTACGGAAATATATAATCTGGTTTCTGGGTATAATTTTTGTCGGCCTGTGTTATCTATTCTTTCCTAGCTAGTGCTACGCTTTCTAAATTAAATATATTTTTTTTTACTAAAACCCTTGAAAACTTATTACATAAAATATTTAAAAATTTCTACCATATATATACATTTTGGTCCTGAATTTCTAATCTACGTTACTTTAAAATTTAAATTATTACGTATGTAGACTACTCTTGCTACAATTCCTTAACAAATTATTCAAAAATATTTTCATAACTTTTTATATTTATAAAGTAAAAACGGTATTTTTTGCTTGCTTAGGCTAGGATATCTCAAAAACCATATGAGATACAGAAATTTCAAGGCCGGATTCGGATTAAGCATTGCAAAATACATTTAAAATAAATACTTTTATATTTGTTTGTTGTGTTTCTTTTTTCATTTTTTTTTTTTATTTTATATTGGATATGTATTTTTGAGATATTTTGCGAAAATGAGCAGCTACGATTTCGGGGTTTGCATTTTTTAGGCCACCAAACTAGTACAAATGAAACCCCATTCACAGATTTTGTCGACACTTTCATCACACCTATGGACTGTTCAAGCCCAGTGCGCATACCCGATGACTCTACCCCATATTTTATATTTATTTTTCTCCATAATATTACTTTGAATTAATTTGAATTGCTATTATAAATAGTGCCTGGAGACCGATCCCTGCTCGGTCAACAATCTGATCTTATTATTTTAGTCGATGTTTGTATTCGTAGGTATTTTTTGTTATGAAACTCGGACCTTTTCACCTCTAATGGTTATGCTTTCAAAATGATAAATTAACCGATGAGAATAATAATAACAAAAAACTCGGAAAGTATCGAATGGTATAGAAAAATATCAAAAACTATAATTTTTTTGTTTTTTTTTGGTGAAATAGAATGCCCTAAAATAAATAAATGGGTTATGCCACGCACCCAAAATATTTCGTCCTTTGTATGGGGGCTGAAATATCTTATCATCAAAGAATCATAACTCGGAAAATAAGAGTCCTATTAGAAAAATCCGAAAGGATATTTTGATAAAGAAGAGTGTGGCTATTTGATGCTATTAATAAAAACAAAAAGTGCATAAGACTGCATATAAGAATAAAAAGTTCATTCCATTTTTTTCTTTGTGACTGAGTTATTAACCAAAATTTTTACTTTGATAAAAAGAGGGAGTGGCAATTATTGAGATACTCATTATCCAGATCCGTACACCAAATTTCATCAAAATATGTTGTACCATTTGCGAGAAGTAGCATTTAATGTATTTTACTTGTATGGGAGGTTCCACGCGCACTGGTGAATTTTGCCTACTTTCAGTTTGTAGTTGCCTAAGAGCAAGTAGACTCTCTACAGTTAAATTCAGAAAGATTGCTTTAGTGGTTTTCTTTTTATAGCGTATTATATTTTTGTGGGTGGTGCCACGCCCTTCCATGAGTTTTTCCAATGTAACGGCATATTATTTTCATTATAATTGTGGGAGTCGTTTACGAGTAATGTTGAATCAAAATTTTCAATGTTTAAAAAAGGGGCGTGGTACTTCTTCGATACTGCCCACTTTTCTGTTATTACAAGGCATTGATAAGCAGTACCTATACACCAAATTTCATTAAAATATCTTGTAACGTATTTTGCTTGTATGGGAGGTTCCACGCGCAACTGCGATAATTCGCCCACTTTCAGATCAGAGATGCCCTATAGCAATTAAGCTCCTCACAGTTAATTTCAGAATTTTTTCTTTATTATTTTTCTTTTTATACCGTTTTATATTTTTGTGGGCAGTGCCAGGCCCTTCAACGAGTTTTCCCAATATAACGGTGCATCACATAATCATCCCTAGTTGTAGAGGTAACATCTCCTAAATTTTCATTAAAATTGTTGGAGTCGTTTCGAATCAAAATTTTCAAAGGCTAAAAAGTGGGCGTGGCAAATTTTCAGAGGCTAAAAAGTGGCCGTGGCACAACTTCAATTCCGCCCACTTTTTGACTGTTACAAGGTATTATTAAGCCGTACCCGCTCACCAAATTTCATTCAAATACCTTGCATAGTTTGCGAGTTATGACTAAAACAATTTTAAAATTTAGAGCGGTGCCACGCCCCCTGGTGAGCATTTACAAAGTTCAAATTTAGTTCATTTTTCATTGCATGCTAATATCTAACATTATTCCAAGTTTCATTAATATCGCTGTAGCCGTTTTCGAGAAAAAATATTGGCACAGAAATAAGTACAAAGAAACAAAGAAACAAATAAACATACAATTTTACCTTGTATAAGAAGAGAAGATTGTATAGTATAGTAAACGCTTTAAAAGCAACAAAATATATTTCTTAAGTGTTTTGAATGGCAAAGTTATGGTTTTGGCTATGTTAGTAAGTTAACCAGTTGCCTATCCTACATAGTGTGTCCATATGGCAACAGGACATTTTGAGTATCTTGTGGGCAGGATCTAAAATCGAATGGTGCAGTTTTTCTAGTTATGCCTAAAATAGTATACATCTAAAAAATCTTTTTGAAAATCGAAAAAAAATTTACATAGGGTGATTCAGGTTAACAATAAAATAAATTACTTAAAGAGAATAGTAGTGGCATTTGTATTTCCTTAAAAAAAATAGTGAAAAATGTCACATCTTAATAATAACATTACATTTATTAATTTAATGTGGGGTGGACATTAATTAAATAAAGCAAAAAAATTATCAAAAAAGAAAAACCAAAATAAATAATCAAAGTTTTTTTAAAACATGTTGCAACAGTTGAAATATTAAAATTAACATAATAATAATAAAAATACCCAACTTATACGAATAAAATATATTAAGTAGTGTAGTGCATCAAAAATTCGACCTGATTAATATCAAAATTAAAAACAAGATTTTATTTCATATAATCCTTAGTACCTTTTTCACCAAGGAATATTTTTTTATAAAAAGAACACTTTAAAATGAATGGGTCCTATAACTTAGATTTATAAATTTACAAACTTTAGAGTAAGCAAAAAATTGTTGAAAAAACACCCTTTTCATGAAAATGACTAAAAACGCAAATTTCAACACCCTGTATTTTAACAACAAATGGTACTAGGTCCAAATCCTCCCGGACTGTTGTTTTTGCACATTGGATCTACCATATTGCAAAATTTTAGCGAAATCGGAGACAAAAAAATTTAAACCTGGTACACTTGGCGTGTTTTGCTTCATATATACGAGGGTTGCCTTTTATATTTCGGGATTGGGCAACACTAATGTCAATAGCTAAAATCTGGCAACACCATAATAAAGTTTGACATTTTTTAGCATAAGCGTACTCACAACGATTTGATGTACAAGTGCTATTTGTTTTGTTCACAGTGAGTTAAGAAAATCAATTTTTCCATTGAAAATTTAAGCAATTGATAAATTATGGGGTTTTCAACGAGAACAAACCTTTTTTACGGCCAGGTGTTCATGCAATATTGAATGTCTGCTGGTCCCACTAATGCCTAAGGTTGTCTCAATCTCACGATAGGTCACATGACGATCTTGCAATATCAGTTGGCGCACAGCATCAATGGTTTCCGGAACAACAACTGATTTTGGACGACCTTCACGAAATTCGTCTTGGAGTGAGCGACGGCCACGATTGAATTCATTAAACCAGTTTTTCACATTGCTATAGGATAGTGCTTCATCGCTATACAAAGGTTTAAGTTCATCGATGCACTCTTATTGTGATAATCCACGTCGAAAGTTGTGAAAAATGGTCACACGAAAACGTTCAAGTCACTGTAAGCAACACAAATGATAGTCGTACGTCAAAACGTTCTGAGTACGTTTATGCTAAAAAATGTCAAACTTTATTATGGTGTTGCCAGATTTTAGCTATTGACATTAGTGTTGCCCAATCCCGAAATATAAAAGGCTACCTACGTATATAGAAACAAATATACAATTTTAGCTCGTATAAGAAGAGAAGATATCATACGGAATAGTATTAAATAACTTGCGTGTAGGAGTTTCTGTATTGAGTTGTTTTAAAACTAAGCAATGGAACAGCAGTGATAAAACTATTCCGTAAACTGCAATTTGTGTTATTAAGACTTTCCAAATAACCATCTCTAATACAAAACACTTTCAGAACTTTATAATAGTGCAAATGCCGAACTGGCAGAACATTAGTTTCTTTGTTAAGCACATTTGTTGATGCTTTCTCATAAGGTTGTAAAAATGTGCTTACGCAAACTTAGATTTATTTTGTATTTGTTTTTAATTAAGATTGATGAACATGTCTTTTGCATTTAATGACTGGCTATAAAAATATTAATAATAATAAATGCAAATAAGTACCCCATAAAAATAAATATTTAAATGTCATACACAATTTAAGGCCTGGCTTAGGTAAGGTATATTAAAAGTATAACTTTGTCAAAATAAAGGGTATTGTGAGATTGAAGTTGACGATTTAAAATTCTTATTCCGTAGATTATTTAAATTCAGAGTGATGCGCAAAGTTTTTGAGCATGATTCTACCAAGTTTTCCGTTTTGATTGATTTAAAGTATTGAATTGTTCTTGACTTGCGGGTTGCAAAGGCATGACGTTCCCAAAATGTTTGTCCTTAAGATCACTTGCAGACTCTTTCTGCTTTCCGAACAAGAAGAAAAACTTTTTGATCTAAAATATTTTACAATTTTATCAAAATCAATTTATATACGTAACTTTTATAAATCTCAAAAAATATATTGCGCTACATATTTTTCGTAGACTTTATTTAAATCTCCAGGAATTTTTTTGAAATTCAAAAATGGTAAAGTCTGCATTTTTATGCTAAGACATATTGGACTTCTATGAGAAGTCTATGTACTTGTAATGTTTAGTTCGGGACTTAACATATGTTATTTTTTCTTAAAAATTTAATTTATTTGGATAGAGAAATTATCGGAAAGTATCCGAAAACACTAAAAAAATGGGCAATGGTCTTACAATATTGAAAACCATCGAAAAAGTCGCCAGCAATCGGAATATATTGAGCAAACTACAAACGTTTTAATATACATTTGTCTTAACTCAGAAAATATTTTATTAGTAAAAATAAAGGGTGTTTTTTTTAGAGGTATAGAACTTTGAATTGAAATAAAACACAAGAAAATCGTTTTAATGTCCATCAATTTGGCTTTATTGGAAGAATAATTTTATGCCATTAATGTTTAAATATGATTTCGGGCATATGGTCGCCGCGGCTGGCTCGAATAAAGCTAATTCTACAGGTCCAATTTTCAACCACTTTTTCGAGCATATGGCGCCGTGTGTCGGCAATAACGCCACGAATGTTGGCTTCCAAGTCTCCTAACGTTTCTGGTTTGTTGGCGTAGACGAGCGACTTCACATATCCCCAAAGAAAATAATCCAATGGTGTCAAATCACACGATCTTGGTGGCCAATTGATAGGTCCATTCCGCGAAATTATGCGCTCATCGAATGTTTCCTTCAATAAATCGATTGTGACGTGCGCTGTGTGGCATGTAGCGCCGTCTTGTTGGAACCACAACTCATCCACATTCATGCCATCCAACTCGGGAACAAAATAGTCGGTTATCATGGCTCTATACCGGTCTCCATTAACGGTAACTGACTGACTCTCCAGCATTATTTCGGAAGAAGTATGGCCCAATGACTCCACCAGCCCATAGAGCACACCAAACAGTCAGTTTTTGTGGATGTAATGGCGTCTCAAGGGTCTCATGTGGATTCTCTTCACTCCAAATGCGGCAATTTTGCTTGTTGACGTAGCCATTCAACCAAAAATGAGCCTCATCACTGAACAAAATTTTGCGATGAAAATCAGCATCGAGATCAATCTCATTTTCGGCCCATACACCAAAATCACGACGCATTGCATGATCTCGCGGCTTTAATTCTTGCACAAGCTGGATCTTGTAAGGTCGCAAGCCAAGATCTTTGCGCAAAATCTTCCATAAAGTTGATGGACAAAGCTCCAATTGCTGTGCACGGTGGCGAATCGATTCATTCGGGTCCTCTTCAACATTTTGCTCTACAGCGGCAATTGTTTCTTCGGTGCGCACTGTTCGACGTCTCTGCGGATGCGTATTATCACATAGAGTAAACGTAGTGCGAAAACGACCCATGGTTAACCGAATTAATTGCTCTGATGGACGATTATCTCGACCATAAAATGGACGGAGCTTGCGGTAAACTTCGCGAACTGAACCATTATTTTCGAAATAAATTTGCACGATTTGCAAGCGTTGTTCTTTTGTCAACCTGTTCATGATAAAATGGCAAACCAAACTGAACATAAATGACATTAGAGTTGCCAGATTTGACCACAAAATGCCAGTTTTATCTCTATTCGAAAAACAAACCTCTAAAAAAACACCCTTTAGAATAAGTCCCACTGGAGTCTAACAAATTAATTAATGATAGTGGAATAAGTCAATTCAGAGCAAAAAAACTCGAATATTTTCTAATACACTTATAAACATTTTTACAATCAAAAAAAATTTGATAAATTTAGAGTAGTAAGCCATTTACGCCAATTTAATAACGCTAAACAATATTTTTAACTTGATATAAAAGAAGTATTTCAAAAAATTGACTTCCACTTTCAGGAAAACAGTTTTGTTAAAAATGTTTTTAGAGTTACTTATGATGAAATCGTGGTCTCAATAGAGCATATATAGCTAGCTATAACTATAACTCAAATTTTCCAAACATATGGACTTATTCCACTTTCAAATAAAACCATTCAAATATTAGTTTTTTAAACTTAAAAATATTGTTTTCTTTATTATTAATTGTTATCTCCGTGTACACAAAAAATTCACTTATCATACGATTCTTTTGAATCATTTGCGAGATGTACTAAAACGGAAATATAATATAAAATAAAAATTTAAAAAAAAAAAACAATTTTTAGTGATAAGGGTTTTTAAGAATTAGAATAACAAAATTGTCCATGATTCTTGGAACTATTAATTATTGATTTAATTATGTTGTATTGCAGACATTAGAGTGACAAGGCGGATTACGAGGAAGTTATTTATTATGAGATAAGCTGACAAATTCAATACTATTTTAAATACGTGTATCTAGTGACATTCATTGGATTTATGTTTAACCGTTGTGTCAACAGCTGTTGGGTTTTATCCACATCGACAGTAGATGTACCCGGGTACTTCATACGTTTTGTATGGCAGATAGTTGCTTTTGATATACAAATATTAACTACTACCTGGATTCTTGTAATTTTCTGGTTTTTTTTTTTTTATTTCTTGGAAATATTGTCTAGTTAACAAAACTTTTATCATAATTTGGAAAAAAAATTTTTTGGTACCTAAATAATTCATTTTTACCAAAAATGGGAATTGCCAAAATCCATAAAAATTTAACAATTTCCAAATTCTTTTTTAATCCTTGTAATTTGATCCCTTTTTACCAAGAAAAATAATTAACATTGAATTTTCATTCGCAGAATTCCGTTATATTTGAATTTAAAATCAACCCCTCTTGCTCATAGTGCTATTTTTAGTACCTGCGCAGAATAATTATAACTCATAAAATATTTGTTCAATGTAAGCATTTTTTTTTTTGAATGTGTAGGAAAACACGTCTACTAACAGGAACAAAAGGGTATTTGGGAATATCTTGCCTACCTACCCTTGTACAACCAGTTTTGCAGGCAGAAACATGATTTTTTGCACAGGTTTCGTTTTGAGTAGCTTTGTATGCATAAGTCAGTTTATGTGCGATTTTTGAAGTGTAAAGACCTAAAAATTTATTTTGTGCGGCAAATATATAAAAAGTGAAAATAAAATGGCAGATGGTGAGTGCCTAGCTTCGCGTCAATTGAATGCACTACCGTATGAGGAGCAATGTGACTATATACGCAGAATTATTGAGGCTTCTGACTACGAAGATAGTGACCACGAACAAGCGGTAGATCAAGAAAACTTAGAAGGAAATATTGATGACATTGGTGGTCCTCTGGGTAATACTCAGTTTCCTGGACTGGTTCAATGTCAGATGATTCACCACCAATGTCATCAATATTTCCTTCTAAGTTTTCTTGATCTACCGCTTGTTCGTGGTCACTATCTTCGTAGTCAGAAGCCTCAATAATTCTGCGTATATAGTCACACTGCTCCTCATACGGTAGTGCATATTTTCTACTAGACACGCTATGGAAGCCATATATGGTATGCCCTTGAAGATGAATGTTGGTGCACAAGAGGAAGTGGAACGTGACAGTTCTGGCCGCATAAAAAGAAAAGGAAACTGCTATATTTGCATTGCAAAACGCCAAACGAGAAAAGTATGTGCAATTTGTAATAAGCCTGTGTGCGCAGAGCACTCGAAGGATCATCCACAATGCCTCAGATGCTGCTAAAATTCATAAAATATATTTTTTACTTTCATTATAATGATTTTCTATAAATAAATAAACAAATTTCCATAAAATAAACTAAATATTTCCATTTATTTCTATATATTTGTATGAATTTTCATAGAAGTACCTGGGTACATCAGCTGTTGACGCTAGGTCATTTTCTAGTAACTGGGTTATATTTTCCAAACGGTTGGTTCAATTGACCTGAAATTTCACACCAATATCAATTACATATTTCCAAGCTATGATACGAAGTTTCATCAAGATTGGACCAGCCGCTTGGAAGATATAGCAATATAAAGTGAACTTTGCCATTTATTTCTATATATTTGTATGAA
The DNA here is from genome assembly GCA_951812925.1 of Calliopum simillimum. Classification (NCBI taxonomy): domain Eukaryota; kingdom Metazoa; phylum Arthropoda; class Insecta; order Diptera; family Lauxaniidae; genus Calliopum; species Calliopum simillimum. The sequence goes on from OX638371.1 coordinate 28,874,669, forward strand.
TTTTCATACAAGTACCCGGGTACATCAGCAGTCGACGCCATTCCACTAACTTGAATTTGGGCTGTATCGACTGAACTGCTGCTCCAATCTTGATGAAACTTTTCCACATGATGCAAAAGTGTATGGTTGAGGATATCATGAAATTTCAGGTCAATCGGACTAACCGTTTGGAAGATACAGCAAAATTAAAGTTGCAAATGTACCCGTGGGCTCTATGATCGACACAACGGTTAATAAGCATAAACTTTATACAAAGCACTATTTTTACAAGTGTTGCTATCAAATTTTTGTTGATGCAGTTTGACAGAAGATACTTCAAAATAAACAAAAATGTTTTTGATTAAGTTGGTTTAGTTGATCTGTTGGAGCAAACTTACCTAGGTTATTTAAAACACTAGTGCATTCACAAATTTCTTTTTATATTTTTCGACATTTCGTCAACAAATCGTTGACCTCATCAGGATTACACTTAAAATTATATTATTAAATGGTGGCACTCAAAAGCGGCCAAAAAAATAGCGGCCAAAAAATAGCGGCCAACAAAAAGGGGCCAAAAAATAGCGGCCAAATAAAAAAGGGGCCAAATATAAAAAGGGGCCAAAAAAAAGGGGCCAAAAAATAGCGGCCAAAAAAAAAAGGGCCAAAAAATAGCGGCCAAAAAAAAGCGGCCAAAGGAAAAAAGAGGCCAAAAATGGTTAAAGTGTTAAATTATCATTATTTTGTTAAAAATCAAAGACATTAGGTAACTAATGTCAGCAATCACATTCACTATAATTAACTTCATTGTACTTCTTAACTTACTTTTTCCATGTATTATTTACAAAATTTGTCAATTTACTTTACTATTTTACCTAATGTCTTTGATTTTTAATAAAATAATGATAATTTAACACTTTAACCATTTTTGGCCTCTTTTTTCCTTTGGCCGCTTTTTTTTGGCCGCTTTTTTTTGGCCGCTATTTTTTGGCCCCTTTTTGTATTTGGCCCCTTTTTTTCTTTGGCCGCTTTTTTTTGGCCGCTATTTTTTGGCCCCTTTTTTTTGGCCGCTATTTTTTGGCCGCTTTTGAGTGGAACCTTATTAAATAAATACAATATTTTTTTAACATTAATCACACAAAAAAAACTTACAAAATTATTGCAAAAATTCTTGAAAAAATCACAAGTGTCAAACAGTGACACAGACTTCTGATTAAAAATTATAACTTTTATTGTTTATTGCTTAAGGTATTTCATTTTAGTATAGTAAAATTAAATATCTAAAAGAAACAAAATGGCTGCGGACTTACAACTTAGTACAGTTGTTTACTTGACTACAGTTACTTTAAAAAAACAAAGTCCACCGCCCAACATTGTGTCATCACCTTTTTTGGGGGTTCAAAGATCAAAAAATTCAGTTTTCGACAAATAACTTAAAAACTATGTGTCGGACAAAAAAACTTCTGAAACAAGTGTTATATTCGACATATTTCTGCACATTTTTATACCCTGCACACAGGGCATAAACACGTTGTTTTTCCATTTGTAACGCGGGGGCGTGGCAGGTATGGAAATGTATATCATCTCTTCTTATACGAGCTGAAATTGTTTTTAATGAAACTTAGAGGAGCGATGCGCATTCGTATAGAATGAAGATCTGTTTACGTTTTGACCTTGTACATGTTCACAAAGAGGCGTGGCACCACCCTAAATAGCCAGTAAAACAGTATTTGCGGGTAAGTTTTTAATTAAAAAAAAAAGGCAACAGAACCTCATCAATTGCTCTCGGAACCTTAAACTGAATATGCTCCAGAGGTTAGAGTGTGTCAAAAGTGGTTCGTACGACTTAAAAGTGGTGATTTTGACATCGAAGACAAAGAACGTCCAGGGCAGCCAAAAAAGTTTGAAGACGAAGAATTGGAAACACTACTTGATCTTCCGATGGACAATGCTTTGAATTATGTATTATTTCATTTTGTTATCGAAATAAATGCATATTTTGAGCAAAAAAAGAAAACTAAATTTTTAAGTTGTAGGCCCATTAATTATTTCATATATTCTATTGTATACTATACAATATATTTTGATGAAATTTAGTGTATAGGTACCGATTGTCAATACAATCAAATGGACAAAAAGTTTGTGGCATAAAAGGAGTGCCACGCCTACTTTTTAACAACTGAAGATTTCAATTGCATATATCTTAAAAACGGCTCTAACGATTTTGATGAAGTTGTAGGAGATTTTAACTCTGATTGTGAGGAATGATATACAAGTGAAAAGCACTAATTAAGTTTTTCTACTTTTCTATTTTGTTATCTGATATTTCTGGTTTAAAATATTATAGTTTTTCGTTTAATAAAACCCAATCTCTATTAGAAAGTAGTTATTTTTATCATAAAAGTAAAACCAAAACACCGATTTCCATACAAAAAAAACAAAATTAAATTTTTTGAACATCAAATACCTCAAAACTTGAAAGACTGACTTAGTAGTTTTCACTTGTGTTGAGACGATATGTGGCGTTTATATTGGGAAAATTCGAAAAGGGCGTGTCTCCTCCTACAAAATTTTAGTACACAATTAAAAGAAAACTTTTATAATTGCTACAAGGCGCATCTGAATCAAAAGTGGGCGAAATATCACGAGTGGGCGTGGCATCCCCCATACAAGTTAATTACGTTATAGGTTATTTGGCGTGTAATCGATACGGAGCTCTTGGGAGGTGATAGAAGTGTCCAAGACTAAGAAAAAATTGCACCTTTGCTAAAAGCTTTTTATAAAAAAGTTTTCTCTAAAACGTTAGGGTTATCCAAGAAATCAAGTCAAAAAATCAGTTTAAAATTGAAATAAATACAGATCCACACCAAACCTGGTATAAAATCTATGCTTCAGTTTGGTATACAAACCGTTTATGCTTAGGTTAGCTTAGATTAGATCCGGGAGATGAACATTTTGCCATCATTAACTTAGGCCTCGAGAGAGGGCCCATTGTATACCCGATACTAAGAGGTTTAACAGAGAAAGTCTAAGAGAACCACTTGGATGTACATATTTTTTTTTTCTTATTATTTAAAAGGCTCTAGATTGTACTGCGACCTAAAAGATCTTTTGTACAGCCTCTTTCCCTAATCAAAACAGTTCCAGACTATCTATAAATCTTGTTACTGCCATGGGATTAATTTTACCTATGTCACCTGGATCTTAATCTCAGCTCCTAGGTACTTAATTCTGCGTCTTTCCGCAGCAAGGCATGCACATAGCACATGCTCTGCTGTTTCCAAGTCCTCTAAGCAGAGTCTACAGGAGTCATCGTCTACCAAACCCATCTTTTTGAGGTGATAATTAAGTTTATAGTGACCTGTCATTATCTCACTGCACGTTTTTATATCTTTCCTGCTGAGATTTAGAACAGCTTCAGCCTTAACATGTTTTGGGTCCGATCAGCCTCTTCGCCTGTCGCATACCTTCTTTGGCTCTCCAGTGATCGGAGAGCCAAGACACACCTCAGATAGTGAGTCAAGCGATTCCAAATTGAAATGACCAAAATTCCTTCTACGTCTAAGCGCAAGCGCTGGACATTCATAAAAGAAATGAAAAACTGTTTTTTCCGTTTCTTCAGGGTCTTTACAACTTCTACAAAGGTCGCCAGTGTTTGAGAAACCTAAACGAGTTGCATTGATTCCCATGGCATAATGTCCAGTAATAGCACCGATTAAGATCCGTGCATTATGTTCCTCCATTGCTATTAAAAATTTAGTACGATTTATACTATATGATGGCCAAATAGATCTATTATGATTGCAAGCTTGAAGATTTGACCATCTAAAATTAGCAAGCTAAATACATTTATTGAAAGGTCAGCCAAAAGAGTATTTTGGTCTGACCCTTTTTTAGCCAAATCATTTGCAATTTCGTTGCCCTCAAAATTACTATGACCTGGAACCCAGCAAAGTATTAAATTAAAGTCCTCGCTAATATCGCAAAGGATATTCCTACAGCTTAACACAAGTTTTGACGTGATATAATTTGATGAGATTGCTTTAATAGCCGTCTGGCTATCAATGTAAATGACAACGCTTCCAAGAAATTGGGACTTATGTGCATTGAAGATTTTGTAAGCTTTAAGAACAGCATAAACCTCTGTCTGAAAGACACTACTGTCGTTTGGAAGTCTGTAAGATTTTGCTAAGTCTAAAGACTTAAAATAAATACCCGATCCAGTGCCTGTATCCAATTTTGGCGCATCTGTGTATATTTCAAGGGATGCGTTTACGGGAGCCCAATTTTCTCTTTCAGGTATTACCACCTGGAAGTTCATTGGGAAGAGAAGGTGTGGTAAGTGGGAGTCAGTACCACCTATTGCATCACAATCCATAAATTGGAGTAAGATACTATTATGACCAAATGATTTCGATTTGCAGAAACCCAATTCTTTAAGTCTAATTGCATTTTTTGCGGCCATGCTTCTGGCAAAAATATCAAGTGGTTCTAGGTGAAAAAGTGTTTCCAGTGCAGCAGTGGCAATAGTTTTAAAAGCCCCAGTAGCACTGAGACACGCAACTCTTTGAACCCTGGACAGAATATCCAAATAACTTTGTTTATGCAAAGAGTTCCACCACACCAAAATTCCGTACATGAGAATCGGCCTGATGATTGCCTTATACATCTAAAAAATTATATTCAGTTTAAGGCCCCATCTCTTACCAAACAAGCGTTTACATGAATAGAAAGCAACGTATGCTTTCCTAATTCTATTTTCAACATTAAACCGTTTATGCTTGTTCGTATAAAATGTATACACATAAAGTACTAACACAATTTAAACTGTTTTGGTTTGAATTTTATGGTATCACTATATAAAAGTCTTTCATACTTTTTTTGTATAAAATTTATACAGCAGTTCACATGAAAGTATTTTAAACCATTTTATATTAAACTTATATTATGCCCATAAAAACCAATCAACTTACGCACAATAAATTCCATGTTAAAAAAATATCATTCAACTTACAATAATTACATATATTAATTTTAAGGGAAACAAATTTCATAACTTAAAATATTTTCAATTACTTATTATGGCTATGTACATTTTGTTGTTTCCAATTACATTACCATTTTGTTAGGAGAAAATTGTTTAAGTTAATAAGATGTGAATTTTGTTATAGGAAACAATTTCTAACGATAACGAATAATGGAGTTACTTTAACATTTTAACATTTTTTTAGACATTTTATTAGTTATTGAGAAGGTATTTTTTTTGTAATTTTTATTCATTCTTCAATATTTAAAATACTATATTTTATCCCTAAACTTTTTGCTGTTTAGAGTTATGCTACAGAGGTCCTAACAAAAGTTCGCTTAGGAGGTGTCATGTTATAAATTTTTTTCAGAAAGATCGGTCAAAATGGAGAGAAGAAAACGTAAAATTCGTGAAGCAATGTCAACAGATATTCCAGTGCCAACACAGCAAGAGATTCGGTTTGCTAATCTTTTTGGACTTCGACGTAAGCTCAAGCCTCTGGATATATCTAGTGAATGCCAAATAGCTTTTGAAGTTAATGGGCCATCCCTCGTGACTATTTCAAAGTGGTTCCAAAGATTCCAGACAGGTAATTTTTCTGTGGAGGACGAACCTCGAGAAGGCCGCCCAAAATCTTAGACTCATTATGCAAGTGTGGTGGTGGTAAATTCTAAATTTGACCAAGATCCAAGATTGACCCAGGAAATCATTGCTGAGGAACTGGACTTGAATTCCAGGCCTTTAACGCGAATTTTACAAAATTATCTTGGATACACGAAGAAACCTGCACGATGGGTTCCTAGAATCTTACGTGATGCTCAAAAAGAGGCACGTCAGCGTTTTGCTAAGTATTTTCTTGAAAAAATTCAAAAACAAAAAGTCTAACACTTTCAAGAAAATTGTTACACGTGATGAAGCATGGTTTTACAAGTACGACCCTGAAACCAAACAACAATCCATGGTATGAAGCCCAGAAGGTGCAAGTCCACCTGTTAAAGCAAAGCAACAAAAGTAATGATGTCAGTTTAATTCATCAGAGAGAAAGTTGTAGCTGCTGTTCCTTTGGAAAAAGGTCAGACGGTTACTGCTAAGTAGTATACTGAAACCTGCCTACCAAAAGTTTTCCAAAACTAATTGGGAAAACGCCAAAAAAGGAGCTACGCCGCTACTTTATACATCACGATAATGCGCCAGCGCACACTGATGACCAAACTTCCTATTTTATTGCGCTTTCAGGTATCGAAAAAATTCGTCCAGTACCTTTTTTCCCAGATCTAGCGACTTGTGACTTTTGGTTGTTTCTAAAACTAAAAAAATATTAGAGAGGGAGAATCTTCAACAACAATCAGGAGATAATAAACGCGGTTAATGATGAAATTGTAAAACTGCAAAAAGGCGACTTTCAAGATGGATTTATCGACTGCAAAAATGCATCAAAATAAATAGGCGGGGAGCCGGTGACAGTAAAACTGCACTTATACGGATTTTCAAAATTTTTGTATAAATCGTATGGTCATAGGTACAATTTAAGCCTGCACTAGTATTTTTTAGCAATTTTTGGAATTTGCAGAAGCATTTTGCACTCACACCGATTTCAATTTAAAAAATGCCAATTTGTTGGAAATTTTTTTTAATTTTAGAAAAGGTTGGTGTGCCAACTGATATCCCACGGTGGTTTTTAAAAAATTTTAACTTTTTGAAATACCACCCGCGATTTTTTTCAGGGATTATGTTCGGGGACCCTTCTAGTATCTAAATCCGCAAACCGCAAAATCGAACGTCCAGCCGTTTTTTTTTTTCGACCTTTTAGTTTTTTTAACGATTTTTGAGTATATCTCGGTGTGTATATACATATTATGTACACATATATGTGTATATACGTACATATATATACTTGTATATGTATATATGTGTAATATATATATATGGATATATATATACATACATAAATACATACATATAAAAGGTAGCGTTTCCGCACCATTTATTTTTTAAAAAAATCGGTTTTTTGTATTTAAGAAAAACACAAACAAAAACCGGAAACGAAAGTAGTCATTCCAGAAGTGATTTTTAATGCTTAATCCGATTCCGGTATTAGAATTGCTCTATTACGTCTGGACTTTGAGATATCCTTACATATATGTTTAAAGGACACCATTTTTTTCCTATTTTTGAAGTTATATAACAAGATAAGGTAATATTATGCCGTAAAATCTGGTATGACAGTTACTAGCCCCAGTTTTTTCCTTGAAAACTCAATCAAACCGATAACGATATCTTTTTTTTTGTCGCAGATATCTTTGCCTAAAAAGTTAAAAAAGTGCAAAAACACGATTTTTGGCTATATTGGATGTTATATGCAGGACACACAAAATTTTTTTTGGAATTTCTATTACCAGAAACATTTGGTACTTTCTTTTGGCTTTAAATTGAGCTACCAAATGTTTATCTGCAATATTTCTCTGCAAAGTTATGTTAACTTTAAAATCACACCATGAAACTTAAAGCGAAAAATCTCGGTTTTCGGCTATATTTGAGGTTGTATACAGTACGGACAAAATTTGTCTGCTCTTTTTTACTAACCGAAGCATTTAAAACCATTCTTTATCTTCAAAATAAGCTATCAAGAGGTCTCTTGTGATTGTTTTCCACAAAGTTATGACCATTTAAAAATTACATTATGGAGTGCAAACTCACAGTGTACGAGTATTCGGTTTTAAATGAATTTCGTCCGTACTGTATACAACCTCAAAAATAGTCGAAAACCGAGATTTTTCGCTTTAAGTTTCATGGTCTGATTTTAAAGTTAACATAACTTTACAGAGAAATATTGCAGATAAACATTTGATAGCTCAATTTAAAGCCAAAAGAAAGTACCATATGTTTCTGGTAATAGAAATTCCAAAAAAAATTTTGTGTGTCCTGCATATAACATCCAATATAGCCAAAAATCGTGTTTTGCACTTTTTAACTTTTTAGGCAAAGATATCTCCGACAAAAAAAAAGATATCGTTATCGGTTTGATTGAGTTATCAAGGAAAAAACTGAGGCTATTAACTGTCATACCAGATTTTACGGCATAATATTACTTTATCTTGTTATATAACTTCAAAAATAGGAAAAAAAATGGTGTCCCTTAAACATATATGTAAGGATATCTCAAAGTCCAGACGTAATAGAGCAATTCTAATACCGGAATCGGATTAAGCATTAAAAATCACTTCTGGAGTGACTACTTTCGTTTCCGGTTTTTGTTTGTGTTTTTCTTAAATACGAAAAAACCGATTTTTTAAAAAATAAATGGTGCGGAAACGCTACCTTTTATATGTATGTATTTATGTATGTATATATATATCCATATATATATATTACACATATATACATATACAAGTATATATATGTACGTATATACACATATATGTGTACATAATATGTATATACACACCGAGATATACTCAAAAATCGTTAAAAAAACTAAAAGGTCGAAAAAAAAAAAACGGCTGGACGTTCGATTTCGCGGTTTGCGGATTTAGATACTAGAAGGGTCCCCCAACATTATCCTTGAAAAAAATCGCGGGTGCTATTTTAAAAAGTTAAAATTTTTTAAAAACCACCGTGATCCTGGAACAAAGGTCTAGCACACCGATTTAAAGAAAATAAATGCAAAGAAAAATTTTTTTTATTATAATTTGCTCGTTTTTAGCTCTACTTTGAAAATAATTCAGTTTGAAAGCTCAAAGCTTGACCAAAATTCTAGTTATACCTATTAAATCTAGATCAGTGATGAGCACTAACCCATTAATACCCAACGATAACAACAGTAGATGTATGTATTCTCATTGGGAGCTTAGGGCCGAACTAAAACGTCTCCATCTGTCACGATCACTTTCAATGACATTCTCTATTCTTGGATTTCCTTATGCAGCGACTTTTTCCACGTGGTTCTAGGTCTACCACGTCTCTACTGCCTTGTGGACTCCATTCAAGGGCCTGTCAACAGACTTCGCTGTGTGGTTTCTGAAAGTATGACTAATCCATCCCTACTTAATCAGCTTGATTTCGTTTGCTATAGGCTTCTGATTGCATTTTTAGTATAATTCGGTGTTGGAGAAAATACGAAGTGGTATTGTATGATATTTCTTTAATCAGTTATAATAATTTTAAAATGGCTTGGCTCCTTCTTTATTATTTCTGAAGCTATATTATAAACTGGTATGACAAGTATTTTGGTATTTTTTAAATAAAATGCCGGGTGTTTATTTTAAGGTTTCGATGTTTTTGAGAAAGAGGAGTCTTAGACTAAAAAATAATTATATGGAAAAAAGTAATTTCCTGACTTGATTTAAAAAAAAAAAAAATGTTTTTGCTTCACCCCATCGTCTTAGAGAAAACTTTAGCATCTTAGCCGGTGGAACGAGGTTTCTAACGTTGGACTTAGTTTAAAAGGCTTTAAAGGATTTTGCAAAGTTAGGCCCATAAATTTGAAATTTTCAATATTTTTTGATTTTGACGACCAATTTAGTATAAAAAAAGGTCCTAGCAACGCACCCTGCTATAGTTTTAATGAAAATTCTGCTTTAGTTTCCTCTAAAGTTAGAAAACCAGTAGTAAAATGTGGGGTATTTTCCACTTTTGTCCAATTTACTATTGATTTAATAACTTTTATAGCATTTATTTTGAAAAAAAATTAAAAAACATTAACCAATAAAAAGTCGAAAAAACCGAGTCTTTTGTTTTTGGTCACCATTTGTTTTATGGTCTTAAAAAAATGCCATTTATTGTTTTAGTACCTGGAGACCGATCCCTGCTCAGTCGGAAATCTAATCTGATAATTTTTCAAGATTTTTTATTCATATTTTGTGATGAAATTCGTATCTTTTCACCTCAAATTTTTATGGTTTCAAAAGTACCGAATGGTATGGTTATATATATGGTTATATATACCAAAATTTGGTAATAATTTACAAATAATATATTTGATATAGGCGAATCAAATATTTGATATTATTTAATGAGCAGCATATTTGAGCAATTTTATTGGTTCAATTGTATATTTGTTTCTAATTACCAAATATATATTTGAATATAAAAACCTTTATTATTTTTTATTAAGACCTTTATTATTATAAATCTTTTTATTAATTAGGAACTAAAAGTAAAAAAATAAAATAATTATAAAAAAAAAACAACACTTTCTTCTTTGCTCATCACTAGGAACTCTTCTGGTTACGGCTAGCAAAATCAGCTTGTGGGGAGTTTCTTGCGGCCTTACCCATCCGTACTTTGCGATTACGATAAAAAATAATATTTATGAGAATCCCTGATTTGCCTTTATTTAAACAGATACCAAAGACTTAAATCAAATCAATTAACCCTATCGACCCGAAAAAAACTGTGGGGTACTCAATATTTTTGATAGGTTAACCTTAGATACTTAATTTAAGTAAAATGTTTTACCGTCTCTAAATTCAATTTTTCACCGCCAGAGGCGTTTCCGGTCTATACTCCCAACAGATGTTTTTGATTTGAATTTTTGGGATATAATGTCCTTGGAGTGGTTATAAGAAACAACAGTAGTTACAAAAAATTGCATTAATTTTGTTAAATCATTTAAATTAAGTGACGCTAATAATATTTATTCAAAAATTTTTGGGATATATTGTCCCAACCGGTTCGAAAGGATTAAAAGCACTACAAAAGAAATTATTAACTTATAAGCCAGATAAACAAAACTATCTTACAGATTAGAATCCTAATAGCCGATAATCGTTTCAGCACAACATAATATGTGTTCCTGAACAAAATCAAAAATGTCAATTAGGGCCGTTGTACAAGTGAGCGACGATATGCATCTTTTGGTGAGATGCACACTCTCTACCCTCCCAACCATGATCCTTTATGTATATTTTTGCATGAATCCCTAAAGTCGACTATCTATGTCACCATACCAACACAGAAATTGAAGCGAAATTAGCAATTAATTTTTTTATTTATTATTTAAGTTCATTTTGTTTCATAGAAATCCAAAAAAAAATATATATTTTTAGAGACAATTTTTTAAATTATAGTTTAGCTTAATTAACAATTTCATCATTAGGAGCTTGTATCTTATTGAAAATGTGTTATTCCAAAAGTAGCATAATTGCATGAACAAAACATGATAAAAAATTTATAATCACAGATCTCCTTTGTAGTTATCGGGGGGTAAACTGCACTGAAAATATGTATATACTTTTTTGGGCAAAGTTTCTCCAAATTATTCAAACTTTATGATTTTCGCTGAGCCATAAATTTTACTTGTGAACTAAAAACTTAGTCATTCTCTTTAAAAGACGACTTGAGGTCATCAGCGAAAAATAAAGCGATTTTAATCTTAAAATGAAAAATACAAAAGTGTAAAAGTTAAGGACAGTAAGCAATTTACCAAATTAAGGCCCAATTTTGAAGCTTTAAACAAATAAAGTCTGTGTCTTTTTTTTTGCACCACAGTAGACGAAGTGAAAAATTTAGATTAAGGTTTTTATTGGGCTCTGACGACCTCTCTAATATTATATTGATCATTTTTTATTATTATTTTTCTTGTGTCCTTGGACGTATTGCCATATGAGCATACCTCATCGAATGTTCAAATCCACGAAATGTTTCCCAAAGAATACCTTCATACTGGATATTGTTGCCGTATATTCCATTTAAAGAGCTAAGAAACACAAGTGCTTATGTCAGTAACAAAGAAACACAAAAAAAACATGGATTACCTTTTACCACAATCAGAAAACCACCACGCCCCTTTTCTGGTATCAGCAGCACAATTAACTGAATGCTTATCGTTGTCTTTGTCATACGTAGACCATTTATAACCTTTTTGGCTTATTAAAGAGTCACCGGCGGTACCATCATAACGTCCAATAGTTTTTAATTCATATAACTCATCATCGTTCCCAATGGCAAAATGACTATATTTTGCCCAAGCTGTTTCGCGATTGCGATCTTCTAATTGCACCCAAAGCTCCTGTTCCGTTGATTTTGTAAGGGCGTAAATTTTATCTAATCCAATCCAGAAATTTTTTTTCAAGTCACCAAATCCACGTTGGTACATATCCCAATTCCGATAAAAATCGGTAGTCTTGTCTTGTCTTCTTTGGATTATCAGCCATGTACCATTAATGATATCTTCCTCCAACAACTTAGCAACCTTCTTCATGCAATATACATCAAAGGGACCGATATTAGAGTTTGTCACATTAATTTGGTAGATGCCGTCTAGACCACTTTCTCCCATAGCGTCAGCGCAATTTGTCGGTGACGATTTCACAGGTCTTGGTGTTGTAGTTTCAGATATTAAAGGATCAGTTGTTGTTGTGTTTTCGGGTTTTGGAGGATCAGTTGAATTTTGATATTGACAGCAACAGAAAGGAAGCGTTTGAGAAACCGTAAAAATTTCTGCGGTTATAACCATCTGTTGCTCTACACTGAAAAGATTGTAGGTGCTATTAGTGCAATTAATTAAGCCATAAATTAGCCAAAATGAAAATGAGGAAGTTCTGAAAAACAGCTCCGGTATCGGTGATTTTCTTAAATTTTTATTTTATTAAAAATCAGAAAAATTTGGCGAAATTATTTAATTTTTATACCCTACACCCAGGGTATATTCACTTTGTCCTTCCGTTTGTAACGCAGAGAAGGAGGCGTGGCAGATATGGAAAAGTACATATATTCTTGATCAGCGTCACCTCCGGAGTCGATATAGCCATGTCCGTCTGTCTGGCTGGCTGGCTGGATGGCTGGCTGGCTGGCTTGGTGGCCGGCTGGCTGGCTGGGTGGCTGGCTGGGTGGCGGGCTGTGAGTGGAAATACATTTTTTGGGAAAACTAAGCAAGATAATTCAATGAAATTTGGAACACTGCCTCCGTAGTCAAAGTTAGCTCGGAGGATTGAAAATGAGCAAAATCGGTCAACGGACACGCCTACCGCCCATACAAAAAATATCTTCAAAATGCAAATTTTGGAGTGTTTTTCACAACAATACAACCAAGATACACATAAATACTACGAAATGTTAGCGCAAGCTCTGAGCAAAAACTGGTCGAATTCGGAAGAGAGGGCGTGGCACCTCTCATATAAGCAAAAGCTTCAAAACGCTGTACTGAAAGCGTTTTTAGAGATAATCGAACTTGATTTGACTCAGACACTAAAAACTATAAAAGCAAGCTTTAAGCAAAAACTGGATAAAATCGGACAAGAGGGCGTGGCTCCTCCCATATAAGCAAAAGCTTCAAAACGCTATTCTGAAAATACTTTTTCATATAATCCAACCAAATTTCACTTAAATACTAAGAACTATAAAAGCAAACTCTGAGAAAAACCTGGGTGAATTCGGAGGGCGTGGCACCTCCCATATTAGCAAAATTTTCAAAATACTGCTGCGTAGGGTATTTAATGTTTGGCCAGGCCAAAGGTTACACCCTTACTAGTTTAAACAATATCTAAGACAATTATAAAAAAAAAAATTTGACAAACAAAAATAAAAATAAACATTTTCAATGTATTTCGAATCTGGCACCAAAATCAATATATCTTATACGACCTAAAATTTTAAAGAATATTTAAAAAAAACTTTGGCCCTATTTTTCTCAAGAACGGCAGTAGCAGTTTTAACGGAACTATAAAAACTGGTGCACATTAGCGTAGAATGAAGACTGAGATAGGTTTTGAGTTTACAGATACCCATGAAGAGGCGTGGCACCGCCCCAAATACAACATTAATTTGGTCATATATATACATATATATTGACTAGC